>JAULCE010730188.1:0-15329 GCA_032359355.1 Macoma nasuta | reverse complement strand
TAGAGACGCATAATTGCGCATCTATTGTGGTTGACATTTGAAGAGATTATGAGAAATAGAGCATTTGCTCCTCTGGACCAAATACTCTATTTCCCATAATCTCTTCAAAACCATTGACATTAAGCATTACTTTGTCTTAAGGATTATGTTTAATAAGCTAAAAATAGACGAATGACGTCACAATCTAAATATAGTATAGGAGTTAATGAGTTAATGCAAAACGAAAGAAATACAGTAATCTCTTTTAAGAGCTTTTTGCATTGCTTTCGTTCTGCATCATTCGACCACCCGTCTTTAAAGATCACACTTGCCTCGTGTTTGAGTGGTGTTATCAACACAGGTTTGACTGTAGTATATCTAAACGGCGGATTTAATCAATATACGCGGATATGACTTTCGCTTTGCGAATATGCCTTGTTGTCGCGGTTAAATGTTTTCGCACGCTTGATTTAATAACTGCCATGAAATATAACTTGATGATTTAGTGGCCATAATGTGATGAGTTTTTGTTTTATACGTAATTTATACATGTCAACCGGCTCCCGGGTATGAGTCTCAACAAGAAATGTAAAGGCGTGTGCGGCTGTTACAAATCTCGGCTCTCGCGAGAGTTACGTTACACCGATGTACGAGTGCTTCATATATGTTAATATTGTTTTAATATATGTGTACAGATATTTGTCACTGGTTACTTGATTAATTAAATACAATGTGAAAAATACATTTTTTACATTGCATTTCATTAATCGTTTTACGAGTGATATGGTAAATGGCTCTATATGGATCTAAAGCGTAGAAAAGTATGAATTTGGTTACAAAATTCTTAAAAAGTATCGGTGACCCCTATTTTTCATTTCATATTTCAATATGTTTTGCACGGTCTTTCAAACTACAAAGTTTTACAACATCTATTATTTAGAAAAAAATCTAAAGGGAATTGACGTCTTTTTTTTTACATATAGTGTTAGCGAAACAAGTATTATGTACCGAATACAAATTATACAAAATATTTTTTAAGATAAATTAACAAACATGAAAAGATAAATAATTCAAAGCTGTTCTGTTGTTTATCGCATGTAAATTATATGTATGAGATTCGAACCAACGCGGAGGAAATTGAAATGCACTGCCGTCATTGACACTCACCTCTTCACCATCACACTTGCACACCCATTCATGGTATTTCTTTATTCATGTAGTACAATAGGTGCATGGATATATAGGCACATTGATATTCATATCACGTTATCTTCCGGTGCATTAACGATCCCGTAAGCAAATGCCAGTCCCTGAAATAAATCGATAGTTTGAACTATCGATACTCAACATTCAAGAATGTTTAGTTGCCAAGAGTTACGGATTCGACGGTAATATTTTTGATAGTTTATTCATGAGTAAAAGGAAATCACGTAAAGTTGACGATTTTTTAGGGAAAGTATGACTTTAAGATGATTTTCACTCCATGTTTTACGACGAAAGGGTAAATTAAAGTTTACATGTGTGCATTTACAGATAACTATAACTAGTACTGGTTTCACACGGTAGGTACGTACGCCCATATTTTTTACCCTTTCACTGCCAGGAATGTTTTGTACATGCGCAAGTGTTAATCTACTTCCGCTTTAGAATTATTATATTCCTTCAACCTTTAATTAAACCGTTGGTCGAGTATCAAACAGCTTGGATCCGAATGAGACGCCGAGTTTCTCGCCGTCTCATTCAGATCAAAGCTGTTTGCGTATGTTACTAAACTCGGGGTAGGGCAGTGAACGGGTTAAAATTGTTTGACAGAGTGTTGTAAATCCTATGCCGTATTGAGATGACAAAATACAGATATGTCAATATGACCCCGGGGGCTAATATGAAACATTATTTTTATTTTTTCTTGCGATGACTTGATAATGTTCATATTGAAATGTGCGATACCACTAGTATCATTTGCAAATGCAACTGCCTGCAGTTACATGTAATAATAATAACTTCTTCTGTACTATCCATTTTAAAATCTAAACAGATTGTCAAAAGTTCGGATCCCTATGATACGCCGAGTTGCATCAGAAACTAAACTTTTTATATACAGAAATCACCGATTCGATATTATCTCTCAGAACAACAGAATAGTTGGAACTGTAATGACATGTGCATGCACACCTAAACTTATACCAGCCATTATTTTGACTGGATTCCAAGTCCAAGTCTAAGTCACATTATCTAAAAAGGATTATCCATTTACGCAAGTCGTATTTTAGCCCTTCTTTATTTGGCCTCCGTAGCCGAGGGGTTATAGTTTCCGACTTCACCAAAGTGGGTTTGTCCGCGCCAGGGATGAACACCCTTATGTGAGAAAGTCTTCCGACTGGCTTGCGGTAGGGTTAGTGGCTCTACACAGTATGTGAAGCTCAGAGGGATTACTGGGGTTGTCCTCCCCTAGTAATAAGACGTGCGTTGCGAAATGGTTGAAATACTGTGATAGCGACGTAAACCCCAACAAAAACAAACAAAACAATACTCCCGTTTAGTAATTGGCATTCATCCGTATGTTAAATATAGTCTATTTAAGTAGGATAATCATTCCACGAGTGTTTGTTACTGCCAGATCAAGTTAATAGGTACTGTCCTTTTAAAGAGGTCAAGTGAACAATGGCGTGTAAAGTAAAAGTGATAGTATACTGAGAAAATGAATACCTCGCTGTTTTATTCTTTAATGATGCGTAAAGCAAGATGTCATATTCCTTAACTGATGTTTAAGTTTAGAAATTGTACGTGATTTTATGCACTTTATAATATCGCTATAGGCTCTTTTGCGTGATCGTTTAATCTTTGCAATCACTCAGGCCTGAAATGAGTTAAGGCCCGAACAAGATTAAATGATGGCAATTTGTCCATATAGAAGTATGATCCTAATACACAGCTGACCTGATACGAATAGGTGTTTTTCGTTTCGGAACATGTAGAAAGAATGCATTTTAAAAAGTCACATGTTTAATTCGAAAGTAAGCTCAACTAAATACGAGGCTTATATTTAAAACATGGGCCATGATTCTATAAATATGGAGACGTATTTCGAGTAAAACATCTTACTGCATGGGAAATTGGGTGAACCAAGACTAGCCGCTACATCTTCAATTCAACCTTTGATCTCGGCATTCATAGCTCGTCAAGTCAATCAAAATTACTGTTATCCTGATCAAACGCTAAAACGGAGACGTGGTGGCCGGTTTTTGTTTACGTGTTTGCAAAGCAGTATTGCCAGTTTTTCATATAGTCTCATGTATGTCGATTGTAACTTCTTTTAAGCCAGGACAAGAGATCATTGTCCTTATTATTGAGCCATACATTGCTAGCTATTGTCTCATAAGTGCCGTGTGATCTACTTTGGTTTAGCAACCATTACAGTCAACAATAGGGTGACCCCTTGTGCTGCTTCGGAGACGCAGAAACTTCCTGAGCCTAACAGTTAACTTACATTAGACCCATGTTTCATAGTCATTACTTTAAGAGTTAGAAATGTACGTATATGACATACACACAGGTTACACAGAACAGTATCAAAGCTTGTAAACCAGCGCAGTCCATATGCCATGTACAATATTTTCTCTTGCGTCGCATTGTCTTCGTCAGATGTAAGGCCGATGTTGCCATCCGTATCGCAGTCATTTAGTATCTCATTTCAACAACCAGAATTTAGCAGCTTGTTTAGATATTTATTTGACCTTTCTTCAGATGAGGTGTTTGCGTGTGCTAATACTTCTTTATCAAGTAGTACGGCTCCAATCTGTTGGATACCTCATATTGCAATAACATTTTCAAATATGGCCAGCAGATTATCACTTTACCATAAACTTTGCATTTCGTTTGCGTAACTTAACGTTGGAATAATAAATAATGCGTTTCTCTTACTGTACACTTGTATTTCGACAAACTCCTTGCGTCATTTTGTCGGTGTCGTTAGAAATAGGTGCTTTTCTGATACAATGGCACTTGCGTCTTTTCAGAACGACACCGACCATGTGCTCTATTTTATTTAACCACAATATACACTCAACAAAATTCCTAATCGGTCAATTTATTATGTTTTATATATTTTCTAATAATGCATGTATTTAGACAAGATTTCACATACCAATATTTGAACAGACAAAGAATTGATTTTTGTATTTATTTTTAACCGGCTCACAATGAAAGTACTTGTTTTAGCCATGTTGACCATTACAGCATGTTTCATTCGTGCGGGGCATGGACACCTATTTGCATGTGCTCGTGTACGTTTTCGTCATTACTAATGAAAATGCTTGCAGAAAAACACAAAACATGGTGAGAATGACTGTTGAAGAACGCGCCCGAGCCGTCAAAATGATACAGGTCGGAACTCATTTACGACATATGGATTTTATTTTATTGATATTGTATAAAAAAAAATGAAACAAAGATCAGGAATTTGTGGAAAGCTTTCATTTTTATGCCCCAACCACTAAAAAAAGGGGGCGCATATAGATTTGCCTTTGTCCGTCTGTCCGTTCGTACGTACTTCCTTCCATTCGTCCAAACGTGCGCCCTGAAATTTTTTTGTCTCGCATAACTCTAAAATCGTTTGTACTACAGACTTGAAACTTCATTGATATATCATTCAGGGCGTGAACTTATGCATCTGGGTATTTTCATCCACCCAAAATATTATTACGGAGTTATGGGCCTTGATTTTGTGAAAATATGGCATTTTTGTATCTTTCAAAATACCACCAACATAAAAGCTTCACACAAATTACTGATATTTTACTCCAATATTTGTAGCAATACCAATAAAACAAAACCCACATGTCGTAAATGAGTTCCAACCTGTATCATTCCGACGGCTCGGGTGCGTTCTTCAACAGTCATTCACACCATGTTTTGTGTTTTTTAGATAGGATTTTCATTAGCTATGACGAAAACGTACACGAACACATGCAAATAGGTGTCCATGCACCCCACGTACGAATCATGGTAAAATGGTCAGTATGGCTAAAACTAGTACTTTCATTGTGAGCAGATTAAAACTAAATACAACAATCAGTTCTTTGTCTATTCAAATATCGGTATGTGAAATTTTGTCTAAACACATGTATTATTAGAAAATTTATAATCCATTATAAACTGACCGGTTAGGAAATTTGTTGAGTGTATATAATAGAACAGAGTGGTGGAGTACAAAATATAGGTATATAAATACTCATCGATTACAGAGAAGTCTGTAATATTGGTAGTTGAGGATGCATAATTCTTTTTGTTTAAAACTAATTTTACATGAGTTAATAATTTCTATTCCTTTCCAGAAGTGCTGTTTTAGATTTGCATACAGTATCGATCCAGATCAGAGAACTCGCGATGGAGTGATCTGAATTTGATCTACACAGTTTGTATTGTCGGTATTGTAAGATATTAAAATAAAGTTGCTCCCCTCGTATCAACAGTGTTATATTCTTATCAAAAGACCCTTGACGGAGATATCTGACCAGAATATTCACTGCTTGCTGCGTCAACGTTACAACGGTATATCAATTTTATATATAATTGCCTATATACGCTGTGTAACAGTGTATACCCCGAATGAAGTGTTTTTATGAAACAGTCCGATATGGGTCTACATTGTTTTCAATATTTTTATCCAGTTTAAAATAATATATTAATGTTTATTCGACATATATAGCTTTACCAAATTAATTATAAATAACATCATGTCAAGGATAACTTGTCCCTTTGTTTAAGGGCAAATTAAATGTATTTGATAAATTGTTTAAGACTTTGGGAGATTTTGACATCATAATACTTTCAAATTTGTGCAGGGCTGGCCACCTGCGGTAATAAGGTTTAAAATACTTTCCTCGGAGTTCTTTAAACTCTGGGCAGTATAAAGCGAATCATGTGATTTCTGAGAGTTTTGAACCGGTCTGTATGTAACTTAAAATCGTAACCGTACCGGATAAAACCGATGAGAGACCTGTTAAATCTTTTATTTAATTAGTTCTGGAATGTACGTTGCTAGATTGACATGAACGCTTGTATTTATCGTTCCAACGCTAACTTGTGGCAAACGAAAGCTCACTGTACGGCAAAAATACAACATTTTTGAAGATTATATCATTATAAGTGTCAATTACTTTTGAGTCAGAGCAGTCACTGGGCAGCCTCGGTGTCTAATATTGCTCCAACCTGTTTTTACCGCTTGTGCTCTGTGTCTAACAAGTTAGATGGTAAAGTCTTGCGTTTCTCCAACAGTAAACTCAAGATGATAACAGTACTGAAACGTTTACTCTGCTAACCTGCAATCAAATAAAAATTTAATACTGATGGTGTCTAGACAGGTTAAACATAAACACGGTGCACATCAAAGCTTGTGAGGCAGTATTGCAAACTGTTTATATCAAACTGATTATGGTCGGTTTTCAACGAAAACAACTTATGCGATTTAGGTAATTAATCGATGCTTACTCAAAACGCACGTGACTGCTTTTTTATAAACAGCATTTAGATGTTTCTATTAGAAAAAGTCAGTTTTCTTCCAAAACTTTATACACATTTGAAACAATGGCGCATACCGGGTAATTTTCCTTTTTTAAACCACTAAGACAACAACAGTTGTCGGAGGACAATATAGCTCTCTATCAGAGCGACCATCCATCAGGGCCTACTTCAGAACAGTTAATAGCATTAAGTAAAGTCATAAGATTTGACCGACTCCAACGCCAACACCAACGTCAGCACCAACGCCAACACGGACGCCGGTTAATAACATAAGCTCCCCTATTTCTTCGAAAAGGAATAGTCCAGACTACTAAATATGCCGGAAGTTCATCCGCAGTGTAGTCGAAAGTCGTCCGCAATAAAATAATCCCAAACATTTTGCCTAAAAGTAGCACATTGTCAATACAATGTGGTATGGTTTATACTTGATGGCAAACTGGAGTATCAAGGAGGCATTTTGGTGAAACTGCCAAGTGGATTAGTCAAAGTTTAGAAAATGACGTGAACGTCAAAGTAAAAGGGGTACCCAATGAATTGCGTAATTTGTAAAATATGAGAAATAGGGGTGCATGTAAAGCAGACACAATATTTTTCTTATTTAACACATACTCCCCTATTGTTGAACTATTTTTCAAACGAATATGAATAGATATGTACAAAAATGTATACCTACTATTTGAAAACCTCGGACAAATTGACAAAATCAGTTTTTGAACATTATGAATTTTACATAGGTTATATAGGGATCTGTATTTGATTGTCTGGTATAACGTTTTCATGTACCTATTCGACTCGTTTCCAATTCTAGTTGCCATTTCAATCTATTTAGTTCCCGTAGGTGCTATGTTCACAGCTTGGTTAACTCTTTCCTCCTCAGAAGCACCCTTTAGCGCTTCTGTAGCTGATAGTCATTGTAAACAGTGTAGGAACAAGAGTAATTGTTAGTAAGGATCAAATGCTTTATCTACTACAATAATTCCAAATTCCAATACAATTAAAAATGGCTTTTTTATTTTGCTTAGATTTTTTTAACAATTTCCATTAAAATATTTCCTTTTGGATTAGTCTCATTATATAAATAGTTTGTAGAGGAAATGGTTACAAGTATGCAAGACCGAGCCGAAAGAGTCATTTCGCCAATATACGATGATTTGATCATGAAATCTGGACAATCTGATTTTACTAAATGTAATGAATTTTTCAAAGTAATCGAACTAAGCCACAAATTGTGCACTCCCAGACCATTTTTTTCTTGATGCACCAGTCTGGTCTGGGTCTTCACTATTTTAACAAGTCCTGATTACCGAAGATTGTGAGTAGTCACGGTATAATATGCGTCGTAAACAAGGGTTCTTTATATCATATTACTTAACCTGCTTCAACCGTAAGCAACTTTCTCTGATGGTGTCCCATATGTGTCACAAGAGCAACAACACATATCGATTACGCCAAATGTAACCTTTATCCCGCTTTTGTCGTTTTCTTCAACTCTTGCATTCTTCTTTTTCAACGTCGTCTGAATTGCTACCAATGTGGTGGAATGTGATATCTGAGTGTCACACAGCGTGGATCCAGGTCAGACGTCGAGTGACTAGACCAGACGCCGACAAATGTGTTACTCGGCGTCTGATTTTGAACCGAGCTGTGTGTATTTATCATCACTTAAAAGGGTTTTAAACAGCATTAGATACCAGCATGACATGGAAAGCTGGTAAAGGATTATAAAGGATATTGCATGTCCCCGGGAATTGTTGCACGATATAAGCAACATCAAGCAACATCTTTTGTTCATAATCGTATAAACTATTTCAGTGGAGCGAACGAATACAATGTCATTTTTGTTAAGTATATTCACCAATGCCATAATTGACTCTTAATCTCCTATATGCTCTTTAAATTGTATGTTACATGTTATTGTTATTTAATGGTACAGCGATTGCAAAACAGTTTACTGTTTTATAATGGAAAATTCACAATTGTATTTTATTGGAATTGTCAAAACCTGTACTACTCATTAGATGTTCAGTTTAAATTGCATTATGTACTTTCTTACTGCAACCGATTGTATTTTATATCGATCAATGTATATTGCGATTCACATGTAAATGTTTGAGCTGATAATAAAAACTGAAAACTGAAACTATATCATTGGTCCAATTGTCATCTGCCCCGTATCCAAAACTTGACCAATTATTTCAATGATATTTTGGAGAAACGACTGTCTCTGTTTGAAAATATGTTTGGATCCTGATAAGACTAAGCGCTACTTGACATCTGATCTCAATTAAGTATGTTGGCATTTATCATCAAAGTCATCTTGGGTACATTTATAAGGGTACAAGTTAAGATTACATTTATACATGACATTGTTGCTAAATATTACGTTAATCCCTTTATGATTATCACGTGGCGCACGACCTTTGTCTGCCCCATATGCATGTCATAAATATTCAGTAAAGTGGCAAAAGAGCATTTGAATAATTCGAGCGAAGGGACAATGGTTTATAAAGGGGGACGTTTGCTTGAACGAAACATTTATTTTGCAGATCTGTAAAATGATGAGAGTTGTGCTGTTCATTACCCCGGTGATTATGTCTGCACGATAATGCTAAGTGCTAAGCTGTAGTTGTGTTGCGTTTTTAACTGCTCTTAATTAACACATTAAATCAATGTTCATAGAAACGACTTCGCGTTTGTCGGCGAATCTGCATACTTAATACATATGAACAACTTTGTTTATGATCGATCAAGTGATGTAAATGTACCGTATCTTATACAGTCAAACTTCGTTGGCTCGAGTTAATTGGGACTCTCGAAATTAGCTCGGCTTAGCCAATGTTGCTAATACAGTTCCTAAATGGCATTTTTGCTTGCCTTGCCTTTTAATTTTTTTACCAGATCCTTCTTTTTGAACTAGTCTGAAAACATCATGTGAAGGACAGAGTTAACACCAGCCGGAAAGCGAATGTTTATTTGCAGGCATAGATTACCAATCCTGCGTCTGGACTACATCTTATCTTGCAGTAACAGACAAATTAATACTATTTGATGCCGCCTTATCTCTGTCTAAAATTGAAGTACAGCTGGTTTGCGGTCAAGTATCGAACAGCAGGCGCGGCTTTGACTAAACAACCCGAACTCAAACTCAAAATTTCCACTTCAGTTATTGACATCGTTTGTATTGCCACTGCACTGAAATGTTAACAGTTTCACTGACAGTAAAATGTTAAATACTATCGTAATGAAATGTTTGATGAATCCAGTGTCGAAAATTCGAGAATGAGCAAAATTTCACATCGATAAGTAAAGTAAAAGCCTAGCCTGTGACCGATACTACATCAGATCATCAGCGGCGAGAAGCATGTGACAACTCATTTTATCATTTGGCATTTTCCCACCGTCGATATTTGTACTTTAAAGTTGGAAAATGCGTGACAAATGTTCCCAAACGTCGGTAATTGCCACAGACGCGACATCTGTCCCAAAAATTGATCACGATAACGTATTATCTATTCAGTCGGTAGTGTAAAATACGTGTTGGTCCATACATAATTTGTTCGACAAGCATACACTCGAGCCAACCGAGCTCGAGCCAACAAAGTTTGACTGTATTTTACACTACACTAGTACGTCGGCATTCGTCTCAATCGATCGAAGTGTGAATTGTCCGAACACTCGATAGGATTCATCGCAATACCTTCGGCATCGTCGTAGTTTCTTAGGCTATGACACACGTTACACAAACGGTTTTATTAAGTTATCAATGCATAAATATTACAACAAGAGCCCTTTCCTTTCAATATAGTGCTTTTCATCGTCTCTGTAACCAATGACTTTTGAACATTGAAAACATGGAGAGTGCAAATGCTTTATTTCCTACAATGAGTTAAATACAACTTAAATATGGCTTACTTCGTTTGTCTCGATTTTCACCTTAAACTGTTTCCTTGTGGATTATTTAAAAACAAAGGCAGACCAAACAGGTTAAGTCGGCATCGGTTATCATGCTGAGTTTATGTCATCTGATGATAATACAGCACTGAAACTTGTTAAATTGACGTTTTTAGATGTTTCGGTGCGGTTCGGTTGCGGTTTCGCTCCGGTGCAGTTTAAAAGGTTAAATCGTTTGTTCCTAACGGTTTCGATCCAACCGTTCCAAACATTCGGTTCAAACGCTCCAAACGGTAACTCCATTCGCTTCAAACGGTTCATCCATTGGATTGGTTATCCAAAAACCACTCCAAACGGTCGTTAAATCTGATTAGTCGATAAAAAAGGTTTTCGTTTAATATCATCTTGCGTTTTTTATCACAATCTGTGATCTCAACAAGAACCAACCAGTTCCGCCATTTTAGTTAGCTGGATTTATGACATCGATAGACTTGAAACGTGCTTATACCCTGAAATCTAGGACTCTACGTGATAACAAAAGTGTGGAAATTGAGAATATTAAAGTGATGCGAAGACAATAGATATATTCGTTGAAAGACCTACACTTATCGTCCGAGATATTTTCTTCTCACCTTTTGTCGTCTGCTCATATGTATATATTTTATCTATCTTTATTTGGTAGAATTAGAACAAACTAAGTAAAAAAACAACTTGGAACTTGATCAGACGCCTAGTTACTCGGCGTCTGATCAAGATTTAAGCTGTTTGACAAGGTTAGTTCTTTTACAGTATCTACGTAACAGTCGCCCAAAGGATATAGGGATTTTCATTGTTTGTAAACAAAGGCCCTTATCTTGAGGAAGTGCACTACGCTGGTGGGTTAAACAAGAGCGAGGTCTGGAAGCCAGCGGGGCGGGGGATCTTGTTATATTATCACTTATCAATTTATCAATTTGTATTTTAATGTGAAAATTTAACTCTTAGCCTGCTATTCACGACTATGGTGCTTATTCAAACAGCTTGGATCCAAAACAGACACCGATTTATTCGGCGTCTGATCTGTATCCAAGCTGTTTTACACTCAGACAAAAAGTTCAGTAATTTTGAAAAAAAACCGGACGATGTTAAAAAATTGAAGCAGACGATAATTGGAGCAGACGACATTTTCCGTAGCAAGCTATTGGTTGATCATCAATTTATTATTATTTCTTTATACAAGTATTCTTGGCAAGTAATTAAAGAACATTTATTACATTATATAGACGGAGTATCGTTTGCCAAAAGTATTGTCCTTGCTATTCACACACGCCATATAAACCAATGCATTACTATCCAACTAAAAATTAAAAAACAATTTTTTGTTGAACTCTCCAACTGTTAAACAAAACTAATACAAGTTATAGGGAGGCTTTCATAAGCATGCCATATTGACAACCGGGGTCAGTTTCCCTTTTAATCCCTTGGTCCCGACAGGCCATAAGGTTGTGAGAAGATACGCATATGTGCAATATGCTTATCTCCTTGCCACATGTGACTTAATCAGAGGACATTAATCGTTGTCTTATCGCGACCTTCGCCTTAGCGTCGGGATCTTTGATTGGCTAATTAGCACTGACCTCTGGTTGTAAAATGACACGCTTCTGTAAACATTCTAAGTTTAAGTTGTGTTGGACAACTAGAGTGTGGTGAGCATAGGCTATTAATGCATATTTATCAAACACCGAGTCACGGGTAACGTTGGTAAACACCGGCATCTTTGTGACCGGCATTCACTTCAAACACTCGCTTTGCCATCTTTTGAAAGCGCTCCACATCACATGTCGCGACTGCCGAATTATAAATCGGCTCAATGACCTAAGTCATCGATTAGATTTTTAATATGATTTATTTTGTTATATGTCGAAATAACCAGTATTATTCGATTTTATAAAACAATACTAAATGTTCTGCTATATAAATTGTACTAAATACTTTAGTTCTAAAAAAATACGCACAAATGATTTCGTTTTAAAAATGCGATAGTGTATCCAGACGTAACAAGTTCGTTTCAATCGTTCAAACCACTCCAAACGATCCAAACGGTTGCGGTTTCAATCTAATCGGTAAAAGCGGTTGCGGTTTCATTCCAATCGGTACAAACGGTCGCGGTTGCATTCCAAACGATTTCGGTTTGCGGGCGGTTCGGTTGCAGATCCGTTCCGGTTATTTTTTTTAACTTACTTAGTTTCAGTGCTGTATAAGCTATTTGGCGTGGTAGAGGGTGTATCGCTTTGGGTTCTGGTAAGTAGCCAACAGTGAAGATCCTGTTCGCAAATGTTTTAAGGTTAGAAGTCGCACAACGGTGCTCACATTCTCTATATCCAGATATTTTTTTGTAATCAGGATACATTTGTTTTTACTTTCGTTGGATGATCAGTTATATTGTGTTGTCTACTTCTGCGTATATTGTAGAAACCTGGTCAGATTTGGCATTGTAGTCGTAACTACCTGTGACTCTGTGTTTGCCTGGTTGGTAAAGTCAATTCGATACATTATTTTTCAGCTTCTATAGTGATGAAGAATAGTAACCTTCAACAACTAAATAAACGAAGTATACTAGTATATCCTATATCATTTTAATGTAACCAAATAATAAACATTATATTTGTTCATTAAAAATTGTTCTGCTTTATAAAGTGTATCAAAACGTGTGCAACATTATCAAAATAAAATCTCCTAAAATATCGGAATTGTTCAGGTTAGAATTAAAACACATTAGCGCCTCTGTTAAAATGGTTATAGGAAGCATTGTAGACCATAGAGCATTTGCTCACAACGAGGAATGCTCCATTTCCAACAATGGTTTCAATACAATTAAAACATGTAAACTGTGTACGTTACAAACAGTGTTGATTAAGACACGCGCGGACAGTAAATGTTGTGTTATCACTCTTTATAACGCATCCAAGTCAACAGTTGTTTGAATACCGTATTCAAAATTGAAATTTCAAATCAAATAGAACCTGGTCCTTAACCCTTCCCATCTAATATACAGTCGAAACTGATTAGTTCGAACTCGCTAGAATCAGATTCAAGCCTGTATCGAACCTTTAATCTGACCAATAAATATTATGTTGTTTGCTTTGCGGAACTATCTTTTATTTTCAAATAAATGTAAATTATCTTATTTTCAAATATATGCCTTCATTTGAACTTTTATAAAGTTAAGACATATTTGAATACATCAGGAAGAGGTACTCTCTCACAGTGCTTTATGAATTCTGTTTCTGGATAATGAATTGAGTCCGCAGGACAAAACATATGAACGCTATTCTGTGGTGTCCCATGTGTTCAAATTTGCTAGACTCAATCGGTATTACTTCATCTGGAAATTGTCTTAACGGTTCATTAGTCTAGACAGGGAGTATCTGTAAGGTACGTTGAAAAATAAACCAGACTCTTAATAAACATTTTGCTTGACATGGCCGCCGTAACGGACTTGCCCGTTTCAGACGTTATAAACAAAACGTATCATCGTTGTTTTCCTAAAACATCACAGGTGCAATGACGGCATATTGGCACTTAAGTGGTTGTGAGCCAAATAATATTTCAACTGCCATTTTGGCAAATTGGACTAATGTGATCTCAGGAGAAATGGTCGAGTTTCTTCTAAAACCAAGTACAGTCGAACTTCGTTGGCTCGAAGATGCATGGACTATTTTGATTAGCCTTAAGTACCGGAAGTTCGAATTTCATTCGAACTTCCGGTAATTGAGACTTATCAAAATAGTCCCTGCAAATAATTCAAGTGCTTACACAATAAAACATTTATGTTTTGGTTCATAAATAGTTTGTTCGACAAACATAAATCAAAGCTTACCGTGCTCGACCCATCGAAGTTCGACTGTATGTGCTTTGTTTACATAAATGTCACATTCGAGGTTTTAGAAGATAACGTACGGTATTTATACTTGCCGTAATTTCCCCAAGTATTCGCCCACCCATGTGTGCATTAATATTAGGTTTTAACGCCTAACAAACTTAATGAGTTTATAGTATAAATAGAGGATCTTACATGAGTGTTTATTACATATCATTTTTATGAAACGAGTTGACTAAAATCATATGACACGAGCTTAGGCGAGTGTCATATGGTTTTGGTCAACGAGTTTCATAAAAATGATATTGAATAAATAATCATGTAGATTTTATTTATCACATAAAGAGGAACTTTCGAAACATGCACAGTTATACACACTAGACAAAACTCCTCCGTATAGGTTTTTTTCCGTAAAACACGGGAATAAGAACGCGGTCATAACAACGCCCCGAATACAACGAAGGCATAAGCAACGTCAGCAGATAGCACCTCGCAAGGCGTTTGAGCGTATTTACCGGTTTCAAGTTTTATTTATATAACTAGTTACATATGATATTTATGTCACTGCTTTGTGTCACTGAAAGAAGCCAATCTATGTGATAAAATATGCTCTGAGACAACAGTGATACAGACTATGTAGACCCTAATCAGACTATCTGTGTTTTGGCAAATCGGCCGAAAATTTAGAATCAGTCAATTGATCTTCAGAATGTGTATTTTATTCTATTTAAACTGAGTGGCATGCGTAGGTTTACAATTAATCACTTAAAAGTAGAAAATAGATCATGCAGGCTATGTCAAATACACCTTACAAGATCCACATCTAAAAGCTAACACAACCTTTTACACAACAGACGCCCCTGTTGATGATTACTTTTGACAACATTATGAGAATGTTCTTACATTATTTTCAAACATTTCAAAATTGAAACTGCCTATGCTCTAATATGTTTATTTTCATCAGATTATCTCTTCGTAGCAAAGTTCTAAGTTTGCATATAAAGTTAACTCTTTCACCGCCGAAGTCGCCTAAATGCGCCGTTGAAAATAGTGCAGTCCCAGATTAGACGCCGCCTTA
>JAULCE010730077.1:0-15331 GCA_032359355.1 Macoma nasuta | reverse complement strand
AAATCAACAGTTTACAACATTAATACTAAGCAGTCAACTATGTATTGTTTGAAAGAGTCACGATTTCGACGGTAATAATTTGCATAGTTTATGCATGAATGATAAGGAATTACTCTGTTTACACGAAATTTGAAGGATAATATGGTTTTAAAGCTTGGCGTCAGCTAGACAAGTACATTTTTAAATACATTTGTGACGGGTAGGTATTTAAAAGGTAAGAAATAATCAATGGATAAATGCAAAAGTTATGTCGGATAACCATGTTACAATAGGCATTCTAGTGGCCATTTTTCCCATCTGGGAAATCTGCTTATTAGGGAACAAAGCAGAAAATGATGATTTACTGTAATTCATTGATTTACACAGTATTGAATATGTTTGAGGTCAAGTAAAACTATGATGGATGATAATTCAGCATAATTGGCTGCCATATTCTATTAACGCAAATTATGTATATTTCAACCACTTTAACTTTTTTAGACTTTTGATATGTTGTTCAAGCAGTTTCAGAGAAATGCATAGCTGTAAAAACAACTATGTTGCAAATTTAATTGATGTTGAAATCACATTCGGCTTAGATTGCTTGCACTTCAGTGCAAGAATCATTTTGAGTGTTTTTTGTGCATCTTATTCGAATTATATTGAACTATTGCGTATATATCTTTACGCTTTAAGAATACGCATCTGTCAAGCCATACTTTTTCTTTCGCCATGATTAATCTGCTATGAAATGATAATACAGTCGAAACTTCTATGTCGAAGTTGATGTTACTAGTTTTATAAGTGTTTTTTTCCCGGAAGTTTAAGTTATATATCAGGTATTTTAAATAAATGACAATAGACCAACAGCCTCGAAACCTATCCATAAGGCAACATTGCATGTTTTTGGTACCGATATTTTGTTCAAGTAAGAGTTCGACATTACTCAGTTTGAGATCACAAAGTTCAACTGAATATAATTAGATATACTTGTATTTATAGATATAAGATATAAGACTTACACCATTTAGTATCAAATAATTACGCATTTTGCATAAATGAAGACGTCGTTAAATTATGATTAAATTCATTCATGGTATTCAGTCACGCATACTATGTCGTTTTATTGAACGAATTATTGAAACCATATTTTTTCACCATCAGCAGACAGAGCAATGTTGTCTGCAATAAGTTCCAAAGTATGTTTTTTGTATCACGCATTTTTTCCCCAACCAATCTGCTCTAAAATTTACTCTACATTCTTTCTCAATGACACAATTTTAGTCTGTTTTTAGGATGTATAGCTACGAAAAAGTGTGAGAGGTATAAATTGTCGTTTATTCTCATATACTTCAAAACAACAGCACTCAAGTTCAGAGCGGTCAAAACTGCATACGTTTTTTAACTAGACGTTACATCTAAGATATAAGTTTTCGCAGTTCAGTTTTAAAGAGTATTGGGTTTCGTTGATAACACATACACATTTTTACCCACCGTTTTATCTCTAATGCATCTCAAACGCAATGCAACTGACATGAACTAATGCCATTTTAGCTGGGTTTTTTTTAAGATATATTAAATTGAGTGTCAATCAGTTTGGCGTTGGATCAGACGCCGATTATCTCGGCGTTTGATTTGGGTCGAAAATGTTTGTTTAAGTTAGCAGTGATAATTGATCGGTGATAAACGATTTAGTAAATAATAGTGTATATATTACTATAAGCCTGGGACTATACATGTGTTTTTCTTTCCGTAAGAAATGCGTTACATCTATACAAGTATATTTGTTCACGTACAGAGTGATATAAATACAAAAGATAGATAACCAGAACAAGATGTACTGCTACATGCAATTAGATATATACCATTAATGTTTATTACCTTAGCTACAATTGAGGTTATGTCATTTTAATACATTGTAAATGACCAAAATACGTGCATTGTTTTGATGTGATAATATGGCTCAATACCCAGACGCTACTCTCGACCATACACTTTTACAACTTTTTATCGACTAAGGTGATTATTCAAACAGATTGGATCCAGATCAGACGCCGAATTACTCGGCGTCTGATCTAGCTCCAAGCTGATTGACATTCAGACAATATATTCACTAAATTTTAAGAAAATCGGACAATATTTAAAACTGAAGCAGACGACATTTTGAGCAGACGACAATTTTCGCAGCAGGCGAAGGGTTAAACTTAAAATTGCAGCAGAAGAAAGTTTGTTTAGACAACAATTTTCGTAGCAGAGTCAGGGCAAACTGTCCCATATTGTAACACTTCTGTTCCCTAGCATGTAGGTATTTTGAAAATATAGTAGACATCCGGTAGACTTATCTCCCGATCGACGATGTACGAAAAGATTGTAAAATAAGTCTCAGCTCGGGAATTTAGTGAAAACTGGGCCTGGAACAAAGACTACCGGAAGAAGATAGCATTTTCTAATGTTGACAAAAATTCCCCAAACAGATCAGCTTTTTCTTTTTATTCAGGAAACGGTAGCACAACGACATACATTGGGAAGCTTTAAGCCAGAGCATGATGAAGATATAACAGCCGCCGCCGAAGGAATCAACCTTGTATAATCAACGTGTACACCAGCAGTTACACTCGCACAGTGTCTTTCATAGTGGTGAATCGCTATTCTTTGCCGTTTAAAGGCTAACTCATGCAAAACATGAAAGAGAAAGTCAAACACTAGAGCCGTAAAGATCACGTGGGTCCTGAAACACAATAAGAAGGATCGCAATTACTTCCCTTTGACTCTTTTTTCTATATGCTCAATGACTCAATCACAAGAAACCGTCTGAAGAAAATGATGAGCATATATGCAAAATATTGTTTTGCATTGTTTGAAAAGATATATGAAATTGAACACTCGATTGTAGCGAGCAAATCCTTAATTTACCACAATATTTGTTATAATCGTCTGCTACAATAACGCCTTCAGGCACTGCTGTTTAGGAATAGGTAAAACGCTTATGGGAATAAAAATGCATTTCTAGAATCGATTTAAGAGTTTAGAACTATTCCGGACAAATAGTTTTGGGGTCTGGTCAGACACTGAGTCGTGACGCATTATATTGTTTTGCAGTTTGGAAAAAAACTGATGCGGTTCATCCGACGAACATCTGATCAGTTTGTGGTGGAAGTACAAAATATATGACTTATTCATTAATGTCTTCAGTAAGTGGGCGTTATATTTATGTTTAATCCGACAATAACAGTGTTCTTCCACTGTAGTTATTGATTGCTTTTGTATAGCGCACATTTTGGAGTGTTTGCATTGTAACACAAATGCATAAAATGAATAATGCATAATCTCAAATTACTGAAGAATGCTGATAGAAGGCGATAATTCGTAAGAATTTGACAGTGCTCAGTACCTAGCTTGATAGATGGCAAATATGTCCATATTTCCTACTAAACAGAAAAACCCGGACAGCGCTCTACTACTTTAAAGGAGCACTCTGGGGCTCTTAACTGATAGAGAAACCTCTGGTTTAAAGTATTATAAGTATCATCTGCAGGACTTGGTCCTGCCAGAGATCTTAACTCAGGACACATTGATTGAGAGTCAAGCGCGTCAGCAATAGAACACAGTTACACGGTAGACATACATTGAAGCGCATCATGGAATACGTCAGATTCCACTATTGTGATCTCTCGTGTGCTTAAACCCTTCACTGCCAGGAAGGTTTTGCACATGCACAATTATATTGTCTAGTTCCGGTTAACCCATAACACATTCCCTCGACCTTTGGTAAAACCTTTGGTCAAGTGTCAAACAGATTGGATCCGAATGAGACGCCGAGTTTATCGGCGTCTTATGCAGATCCACGCTGTTTGCGTATGTTACTAAACTCGGGGTAGGGCAGTGAACGGGGTAAGTATCAATATGAAAGATTCGAATAGTTTCAATTGTTTATACTCAGACTTATTTTTTGAAACGTGTGTACGATTCATTTGAAGATTTGATCATACATCACATTATGGTGGTGTATGGATTAAACTGTAATAGAGATAAGTGTGTTTTTGAAGGGCAAGTAACAACTAAGGAATGTGATTTATAATCACTCTTCAATAAATCAAAGTGTCTGTCTTTTATAATGTCATATTTTGATTGTAAATGTAAAGTAACGCATTTTTTAAACAGACCATACACGTGTTTAATTGTCACTATAATACATATTTTGATACAAATTGAATAAAATATTAATATGTTTCTTTATCTGACTTAATACTTACATGTTCTATTGTGTCAATATTTACAAAAAAATAGAAGTTATAAATGTACGTACACGGCTGAAAGGCACACCAATTGCTATTAAAGAGGACCTCACTCTAACTAATTCAAACTCCTGGAAAAGACACTCGCGAGTTACAGGGTCAATGCGGCATGGTCAGACGAGGGAAAGGTCATAACCCTTTCGAAATACAACAACACAAAGTGGTTATCGAAGGCAATACATACCCTTAACAGACCCTTGATATTATAGACCATGGGTATATGGTTTAGACGTAAACCCAATGACAAACTAGGTATATGTATGAATACATTATAAAATATGTATGGTAAACATCAGCTTCTTGCATGCTTTGCACGGATGCATACAGCTAGCGTCAAGACAAGATCCGATATTTTTTGGCTTTAAATTGATACCTTCTTTGGAAAAGATATGTCCGCTAGAAAGAGCATTATCATGCCGTTCACAATCTTGTGACATATTTCGCTCACTTTCTATAGATCAAGATCTCACTCTAAACAACATATTGTTTGATCTGGACCCAAGCTATTTACCACTCAGACTAAATATTTTCCATTACAGCAGTATTATAAGGGTAAATGTATGTAAAAATGAGACGGTCCGGTTTAAAAAGATGGAGTTTGGTATATTGAATAAGGCCGACGCTACTGTCATAAACACGTGTATTTGTTGATGTTTACATTACGGGTCACAACCGGTCATCGTTGAGGGAGTTACATTCCACACGCTGATTGGCTAGACGATTGCGAAACTAATCAAATGTCAGCTTGTAATGCTTTTCAGGTTCTAGAAATGACGTGTTTATAAAGAAGCCTCGTTCTCCTTTCTCGCTTTTTGATACAGATGAAGATTGCGGAGCATTGGTAAAAAATTTAATCGTGGTAATTAATATCACATTTCCCCCATATGAAGGCTCAATTGTATGTGAGTTTCTATTGTTATGGTTTATTATGCATAAGGCAATTTTATGTAGCGAATATATTTACACGAACTTGCAAAAGTGTGTGCGATTTGACAATTAGTTTTGCAAGCAACAAGCTATACTCTTTTACTGCCATAGGCGTTTAAACTCATTATTTGCGTATATATGTGTCGACAAACTGTTCTCTCGCATATTATGTATTGTGTCAGCGCCAAGCTAACCCCTCTAACTACCCTGAACGTAATACTCATAATTGGCAAACGGGTGCGGTTCCGGATTAGCCACCGCCCTTTTAAGGACGGATGATGTGTGGGAACTGCACTGTATGCCACACGAATCCGGGTCGTTTCGCCCACAAACAAGTTCTCCCCTCGAAAGTAAACGCAATAAAATGACAATGTATAGTCTAATTGGACATTTAATAACTTTCAAAATAAACAGCTTGGAGATTAAAAAATGCAATTATGGAGTTTATGAAGGTTTTACGATTTTTCAAAGTGAGTTTAAACCAAATTGACTGTGAAAACCAATGCAATTGTCAACTTAGTCTTTATTTTCGTCAGGCAGACAAAGTAAACCCTGATCATGCGGCTCCAAATTAGCTGTCAGATCTGAGTGTAATCTGTTTGAAATAACACCAAGTGAATCAATTATGAGTAGAAAACACTATTCGTTCTGCACACAGAGATACCAACATCATCAGCTGGGGAACATACTTCGAGTGTGTTGCCCCTTTAATCCCAGAACAATCTAGTATGATAGGGCTACAGCGGTGATCAGTCACTGCACGTCTATAGCTAGCTCCAGCTCTGATTGCCTCGACGGCGGTGTCAAATCCAGTTTGAGGCCTTCTCCGCAGCACTGCTAACAGCCTGAATTGCCCGCTTTCGTTCTCTTCAAGCTATCCCAAGAGCTGTGAGCAACAAGGAATAACGCTTCGTCAACTGTATATGACGCCAATTAATTGACTCTTGTAAAAATTAAATTGTGTAAAGGACACGAGGATAAGGTAATGTGTTTTAGAATAAACAAACTAACATCGCATATATTCGTTTACGCCGCTTGTCACATTCACTTCTTTGTTCAGAAAGTAAAAACGTACGGTCCTGGCTGATTATAGGCATTCCCAAACCAAATTAATGCCGCACATTCTGAAACTCCGAAAACAGTGGTTCCGAACCATCCTCCTTAAAATAAATACGCGTGATAGTTTATACTCACCAAGTAATAACAAATGTTATATGATAAATCGAGTTTAGACTTTTCAGTATTGGTCATAATAAAAAGATTTTATTTATCAGATAACTTGCTAAATCAGTCGATTTTGTATTTGTTTGAATCGACTGACCTTTATCACATAACACACGCCGCGGGATTGGTGTATCCAATTTAACCCTAGCTGTTATTCACCACACCCACGCTGTAGGTTATGTGATAAAGGTCAGTCAATTCCAGATTCCAGATGTTTTACACCACTCCCACACTGTAGGTCATGTGATAAAGGTCAGTCAGTTCCAGATTCCAGATGTTATACACCACTCCGACACCGTAGGTTATGTGATAAAGGCCAGTCAATTCCAGATTCCAGATGTTTTACACCACTCTCACGCTTTAGGTTATATGATAAAGATCAGTCAATTCCAGATTCCAGATGTTATACACCACTCCAGCGCCGTAGGTTATGTGATGTTTTACACCACTCCCATGCCGTAGGTTTTGTGATAAAACATTGTAGCCGACACATATTTTCACAATACGCAGCGTCACTGTTTAATTTGATATTAACAAAGTCATTGCGAAATATGAAAGGTTTGTATGACCCAGTTAGATTATACCGATATCATCTATTTATTTTAGCATCTGTTTATCATGTTTTACTATAAAGGTTGGCTATAATTCGTTGAGCATACTCACTACTAACATGTTTCTTTGTTTGTTAAGTAGGTTTGCTGTAGTGAAATTCACAGTTTATTTTGTTCTGTGTTTGATCGTAGGTAAGTTGTTTTTTAAACTAACCCCCTTTTCATTGATGTAAACCTCTTAATAGTTATGAATTCAACATTGGCGGTTTTATTCCAAACCCACGATTCGTTTTCTTCGGCTAACAAGCACTTACGATTTTGTTTTGGAAAAAAAACCAGTCGATATACGTACATAAATAAAACTGCAACTTAGGCAAAATCGCACATACCGATGACTTGGTGCAAACTTTTTTAGGGCGGCGTCTGATCTGAGACGGCACTATTTGCAACGGCACTTTTATGCGACTCCGGTGATGAAAGGGTTAAAGATCGCCTGGCTGCGAAATTGTGATCTTTAAAAGGTCGTAAGCCTATGTGTGACACGGCCTTTAAAGGCATGACAACAATATAATGTCAGCTCCACAACTAAATCTAATGTTCAGTTTGCGACTCGTTCACATCTCACCAACATGTAGAGCAGAATGTATGAGCTGCACTAAGAGGCAGATTGAGGAAGGCACTGACGCCACTGTTGATTGCAATGTAGCTGTGAATGCGGATACCGATATATACTGGAGCAAAGCCGACCATGTCGATGTCTTCCGGAATGGACCAAAGCTGCATTTTAGAAATATGCAACGTTCGGACTCGGGATATTATGAATGTCACAGTGTCAACACGTCCAACCCAAAGGATAACCAAACGGTTGAAATGGTCACTATTGATGTCACGTGTAAGTATGAAAAACACATGACTTAGCCGTATACACTTGGGGAGATAAAACAATTCGATAATTTTGTTATCTTTCCTGTCAATCCATTATGTCGTGTAATAGTTTACGATTCATCAATAATAAACCCATAAAACAACGAGTTGACTTATCCACAAGGAACAAATCTGAAGAAAAATACGAAAATCTTGTTTAAATAAATATGCTTATCTTGAATTGTATTGAAAGCATTGTAGAAAATAGAGCATTTGCTCGTGACGAGCAAATACTTCATTGCATACAACGTTTTCAGTAATTATCAAAACAGAGGCGCTCAAAGGCACTTCTTTGGTGGAAAGGGTTATATTGTTTTGAAAAAATAAAGGGAACACTTACCCGTTGCATTGTTTTATTTCAACTTCTGTCTGTTATAATGCTGTCAACAGACGCTCCAATGTTATTACACACATTGGTTAATCGTTTTTGGTCTTTGAAATTCTCAAATAGTTTGGATCGAAGTAAATATCATTTTTGTGATCCAGTTTAACAAAAAAGATAATGGATGAAACAAAACATCTAACGTGAAACGTAACTCGAATTAAAAAAGGCAGTCGAACATCGGTATCTCGAACTCGGCAATAACAAATACATGCTTTTATCGAAGAGATAAAATCATATTTTTTATAAGAGTTATTAACCTGAAGTTAAAATTGATTCGAACCTCGGGCAATTCAAACTTTTAAATATAGACCCCCCCCATCCCCCCAAACTTTGACATATCGATGTTCGAATGAAAAACATGTATCAATGTAAAGGTCCTACAAACCGTGATTGCAACGTTTTGGCTATATAGTCATCATTTTTCAGGAACCATAACTTGATTAATAAATTTGATTCGAACTTCAGGTAAATCGAACTTTAAACAACACCCCCCTCCCCCACTTAGACAAAGAGTTTGACTGTATGTTCAACTTTCCAGTATACCATAATTGTTTTTCGGCATAGTCACTTTTGATTTATTTTCGCGTATGTCAACAACAGTAAATCAGCCGAACACAATGCAACGCTACAGATAAGCGTAAATGATACATTCGTGAAACAAAATTCTATATTTCTTCTAATAAAATCTATGGAGTGACCACCTATGAGGTGACCACTCATTAGAATCGTCTTGAAATAATGAGTGGTCACTTCATAGGGTTTGGTGAAGAAATAGGATTAACTGCGTGTTACATACGCACGTTATTTGGGCCCTGAAACCGGAATTCACCATAGTCGCAATGCATTATGGTCTACTGGAATAAGGCGTATATACCAGCCGAGTTTGTATTCCAGACCCTGCCGCGAGTATAGGTTTCAGCGTAAATCCTATCAGTCCACTAGAGAACAGTTCTGTGGTTATCTTCTGCGCCAGTGAGGGGAATCTTAACCCCGTTTGGGAATTGCGCAACAACTGGACTAATCAAGTCCTGTTCCGCGGCAACACCTCAGGACAGACCTACTTAACATTCAAGGCAGAATGTGGACAGTCAGGACCGTACGTTTGTACGGGGTACAATGTGCTTAACCATGGATTCAACGCAACCAGGGAACGAAATGTCTCTGTCCGTTGTAAGACTTGTTGTTCATATATACATATATGCTGTTCTTACATTTACGGCCGCACCGTGGTAGCAATCCGATTCGTGATATGGTGTATTTCTATTGACTCGTGGTATATCGTGGTACAAAGACATGTAGTTTAAAAATATGGTACTAAGTCAAACAATGCCAACAAGTTTATAACATCACACTAATACCTATACACATGAATTGCAAATCAAGGGATATATTTAACTCAATAGAAAACTGTGCAAGAAAACTTTCATTTGTATTAGGAGCTCTTATCACAGTGAATCAATTTGCATTAGCTCTTTCGATGCCCAACGGCGTCTGATCAGGGACTTTTTGTCATGTAAATTAAACAGGTCATAGAGGTATCGGAAAGTTTTAACTTATTCATCTATTGGTATTTTCCTTTCGTAGAAATATTTGATTCCGGTCCCCCTGATTTGGCATAGAGGCGCTCGCGAGACATACAGGATCTGACATTTGTGTTTTTTTTCATCATCATGTTTCAGGTGGAGGTATCTCAACTATGAAAAGTTTCTATGTCCACACACCAAAATTTAAATTTCAAAGCATTTAGGAGACAATATTTAAAAACTGAAACTATATCAAGAAGAAACGGTATTTGACTAACATGTACATACGTGTGTAGCTTGTAACAAGAACCATCAATCTCACAAAAGGCAGTTTACTTTTTCATTTTGAGTCATAATTGTCCTATTTAAAAAAAATGCCAAACTACCGAATTGAGCATTTTGACATGACATTGTGCATAGAACATGTTAGTGTTATGATCAAGGAAGGACAAGTTACCCTTTAATTATTGAATTAGAGGTTTACCACAGGAAATTCTTCTACAAGACCCACGTAAATGGGCGATAATGTAATCGCCGATTCTCGTGCTTTTTGTATTCACATAGACAAACAATGCGGAATGAAACACGCAAAGGCACTAGTAACAGGATTCCGTAAAACGCTGCTATATCTCAAAAAGTTTTGAAAACCCCTTAGAAAATTGACATTCTCCTTGACCCTTTTATACATAAGTTTTCACCAGATGTTTCAAGTTAGGCAAGCTAAAATGCTGATTGTCGAAATGTTTAACATATGCTTACAATGAAAGCCCAGGCAAAAAGAGTATAAAGGAGTCATGTAAAATTAACATGGTTAGAAATAATCCGACCTATTGCAAAAATATGGATATCACACTTACAAAACTGTAGATGGATCCGTTTACCTGAGATTAATGCGTTGATATTTCTGTAAGTTATTTAAGCCTACAAATGGTAATGGATCTCTATTCTAATATTTTAATCGTTATACTACTGAAACTTATGTTGTAACGCTATGTGTCAAACAGCTTGGACCCGGATCCTGATATGGATCCAAACTGTCTGAATAACCAATTATGATCTCATTTGAAGCGGTTTAAATCTTACTGAAACAGCCGACATCAGATACAACTCTAACGCATGCAAAATTGAATGTCGGATCAAGTTACAGGGCCATTCAGATGAGTGCATAAAAGCAGCTTAAGCAAACATATTTATACAAGCTAAACACATGTTGAACAACAGTTAACGGGTTGAGGATGAACTTCATTGGGAAACAAATTATTCTTTACTATTTAACGCCAACGCAACCAGCGAAAATGTTTTTCAACAGAGTGTCAAATTGTTTGGAGCCTGATCAGAAGCCGAATCTCTCGGCGTCGGATCTGGCGCAAAACTGTGTGTACAGTTTATACAAAGGGAACAAGCCATTGATGTACTTATTAGGAACGAGCAAATGCTCCATTTTTTCACTGTTTCAATAGTCATCAAATACAGAGGCCCTGTTTATGTTCGTTGCCATACGCGACTTATATTGACATTGCAAAAATGCTAAGTCCATATCAGACGCGTTACGGCGTCAGATCAAGACCTATTTTTGCAACATAATTTATTCCGAACATAAATGTTTCGGTTGTCAATGTTTTTAATTATTAATGTTAAGAAATCTGAATCTAAACACGTTTCAACCGACAGTTTTAAATCTGGCGAGGATATGGTTCAATGCGCTTCTATGGAGGAAATGGTTACATTAATTAATCTTAGATCTTTCCACACGCTATATCAACCTGATTCACAAGGAAATAATATATTTAAAAGTGTGTTGGTTATGTAATAAACAGTTATCCTTGTACGTATGTGACTTGGTTTCCATGTTAGTGGACGGCACAAGGTCTTATACTGACATTTTTCGGACGACAATTATTAACGGTCTTTGTTTAACTTATAAATCAATAATCAATTATATGGGTCCGGAAAAAATGAGAAAAGTGAGACAAGTCGATTTGTCTCTTTCCTTTGCTGTTTTGTTTTCATTGCGCAGACGGGCGCAAGTATTTTGACCAACCAAACTCAGAAAACCCGCATTTACAGTGTTATATCTTCAGACAACCAGCTTACACGGTAAAGTAGCACTTTATGATCATTATTGAATAATATCATGCCGCAAAAATGTCAACATAGACCATATATATATATACATGTAACTACCAACTGATAATAAGTGACTTTTATTTTAAATATACCTATGATATACATTCAAAACATTAATGCAAGCTTTCAGTGATGACATGTTTTGCTGTAGACTTGCATTTGAGACAAACCCCTCTAGCCTTTCATGTGTAAAGTGGATTCAGGTTTCACCGTAATTGTTCTAAGTCTTAGGCCTTCCCGGAGAAAATTTATAACTATCCTAGACATCGAACTCGTTCATTCCATTTGATATTATGTTCAAAATAATCAGCATGTGAGGTAAATAGTGTTCAGTCCCCGGCCAGACTCTTTCTGATCGACACAGTCTGATCAGGAATTCCGCTATTGGTTCATGTTCTTCTAACAGAAAACTAAGAATCTACATGAGTCACATCATACACTAGCTGACAGTACGCATATAATTATGAAAAAGCTCGCATTGTGGTTTCAATATTGGTTCAATAATGTTGGCCTTGAAAAATTGAAACGTCACAATATTTGAAAAGTGCCTTTATTAAACAACCCCGGTCCATAGATACATTTGAAAAGAGGATATCATTTCACATGACACCACTATTTAAAATTGTATAGTTCGCCTAACTGCTGACATGAACAACCGCGGAGTAAAATTGGGGACTGTCTCAATATATTAGATTTTCTTTGATGCAGCTATATTAAATTGGTATAGAATTTACCATGTGTAGGTGACCTATATGGGACGTTCAAGAAACTGCCGAACTGTGTGGCTCTCACTTACGGGGTTGAAATATCGGGGACGTTCTCAAAACAATAAAACTAGTATAAACTTAGTATTTAACTTGTTATTGCCTTACTAACTAGTTGTGGTCGATACTAATATGCTTCTGTTGAGTGTCAAATAAGTCTAACGATGCATCATTAGACGATGACCCGAAAAAAGGAATGACTTAATGAACATTCTACACAACTTTTGGGATATCCCCTAAACAAAAATGAATGACCATGTTTTTTTAGCCAACAAAAGATTGTATGAAAGGAATTCATCTGATTCATTTCAGGGTCAATGCCAGATGGCAGTACAAAACGTGACTCAAATTGTTTTGCTGAACAGAGGTGGGAAACTCCCGATTCAAGATATACCTAACTTCAGCTTTCGATGGGTAGGTTAAGGTAAATCCGTTACCGTTACAAAGAGCTTAAGTTTGGAGAACGGATAACTTGGTGTCTGCTCTTGAGTTGAGCTGTTTGCCAACATGTTCATACAAGTTTCAGCGATTTGAATGACTTTGAAAAGTCGTCTATCAGAAAAGATCTGTACCTAGCCCAAAAGTCGGGACATTGGATAAATCATATCAGCTCCCGCGTCTTTTTATTAGTTCACGTATTGGAAGTGTGTTTCTAAACCTTAAATTGCTTTGAACGTGTTGTCTCGCTCAAACTTCGAAAGACCGACATATTTTGTTTTACCCCAACATACAGGACCCCGCTTCTACCACGCTCTAAACTTGATACTGACTCGTGACAAATCGTGGTACCATCGTGGAAGATCGAGAGAGGTCTTCATGAACGTAGTAGGGTCGTAATAGAATCGCAAAGATCGTGAAGCTTCACGATCCCGCCACGCTTGAACATGTTAAAAACAAGCGTAGCAGGAGCGTGGCTAAAATGAATCGGGATAAAAACGTTGTTAAACCGAAGTAAGATCGGCATTGCGGTTGGTTCCTGGCAAGGTGTAAAATGTTGGTTTCCGATTACTTCGCATTGTGTTTTTGTGATGCGTATTCGTTACACGGTTTGTGTGCAATACCTTCGTGTCTGAAATTTCATGAAATTTGTCCTTACACAAACTTGAATGATGTCGCCGAGCATAACTTCTTCATTTACACTTTGACTTACAGTCAGCTATCCGATGGCGTCCGAGGCAGTTGAAACACAGATTGTCGCGTTTTAAATAGTCATGCGAGAGTCATGATCGCGCTATTTCCGACATTCTGCACTGTAGTGCGATGCTTTGCAAAAGATGCACATTTTACTCGTAGGAGAAGAATGTTGCGCTTGTAGGTTAAATGTGTCACTTTTATTAACGATTGTCGACTTCGGTCGTTCTGAGCGGGTCAGAAATGTTGCGGTGGGTACAAAGTTTTCCGCGTTTTCGATATGTTGTCCGGCTTCTTATATTTGTAACTCTTTGAGTAATGCGGCGCAAAGTTCTGTCAAAGTCCAACTTTAACTACAGTGATCTCTGGCCAAATTAGTTCGTTTTTCTGCTGGAAGCTTGTTAAAATATTACAGTCACTAGTAAAGATCCGTAAGTGCATTCCATTTGTCCCAGAGACTCGAGACCACGAATGTATATTTCTAACTGATCGTAGAACGCACGTAAACTGTTCGCAGAAGTCAAGGGCGCGGGCAAATATTATAACGTTTGCATATGTCTGTATGATTTTGTCTTTCTGACCATACCTCGCATGAAGTAAATTCACTGCAAATCCGGATACGGTGTGTAATGCCTCGTTTCTCAAGAGCGACTTCATGTAGTTGAATTTTTGCCCTTGATTACGTGACAGACCTAGTTAAAACTAGGGTGTCACGTATGCTCACTGGAACGGAAGACAAACTTTCTGTATATAGCAAGTCAGACTCTCATGAAGCAGTTCTATTTACAGTTAATGAGTGAGTCGGGGGGATCTTCCTGGGTACAATCTTAAGAGGTACTTGAATTATCAGCTCCGTTGGAATTAACATTTATCGGTAAAGATCGAGCTTTTAAGAAGACTTAAAGGTGGATGGAACCGTTTAAATGAGAAACCTCTATGTCCGAACACAAGAAAGTAATTTTCAAAGCAATTAGGAGGCACTTTGTAAATATTGAAGATATATAAGAAAGAACGGGTAATTTGCTAACATGTGTATACATTTGTAGCTAATAACACGTTTCATCAATCACACAAAAGCCACGTGTACTTTTTCATTTATGGGTCAAAATTGTCGTATTCATAAAAATAAATGTCAAACTACCGAATTTAGCATGTTATCGTGATATTGAGCATATAACAGCATAATTAAATGATTGAGGAAGGGCAAGTTACCCTTAAATTATTGAATTTAGCTTCAACTTCATAACAAATAGAGTTTGAACATTTGACCTTGAAGTTTTGAAACGTCAACAAACAGAACTTCAGATAAACGTGCATATCTAAAATATGCTTTCAATCTGTTTCGATATTTTTCAATCAGACCTTATGTTTTGATCTTTAATTAGAATAATTTTTTCCAAGATATAATTTATGGTCAAAGCGTGGGGTTTTGTTGAGAAATGAGGATTCAAGCATGTGCTTTACGCACCTTATCTAGGGCTCTGAAAGGAAATCAGAACAT
>JAULCE010729966.1:0-15332 GCA_032359355.1 Macoma nasuta | reverse complement strand
ACGGACAACTGGGTAGAACCACTGACCTATCGCAAGCCAGCCGGAAGGCTTCCTCACATAAAGATTTTCACCCCTTGCGAGGCTCGAATCCACAGCGGTGAGGGACCTAGGGATTTGAAGTCGGAGACTCTAACCCCTCGGCCACGACGGACCCCACCAGTGTAGGTCTCTGTGCTTTGTTTTAAAAGACCCAGCACCTGGTGAATCGACAATTGCTGATTCTTTATACACCGTTTTAATCAAGATAAAATACCGAGTGTCTCTAATTGATTTGTAAGAAAAAAGGTAATACCTTAAGTTGACGAAAATGCGTCCCGTGTACTAAAGGGTGCACGTACAGTTGTAGTATTAATTGACATCTCTTATCCTGGAATGATATCGATACAATTTTGACTCTGAATCAGTTCTTCTTCGGTATACTTTCAAATAAGCATAAGTGCCATTGTTCCAAAATTGACATTTACGTCTGTTTGATAGTAAACACATGATACGTAACATTACGTTTGACATTCCTATAACAGAGTGCCGAGTTTGAGGGTAGAATTCTTGAAATGGAGAGTCTTCTGAGGCGCGAACGAGAGAAGCACGAGGCCGAGTTGGCAAACAAACAGGACCAACTGGAACAATTGATCAAGACTAACGCAGACCAGCACGCGGCTTACCTTGAACACAAACTGAAGCTCGAAAACCAGATAGATGCTTACAGGTTGCTGCTAGAGGGTGCCGAGAATGGGTGGGCATTCATTACAAATAAACGCATAGATATCTTACTGTGCACTTGTAACAAGTGCAAAGTAAGACATACTTTTAGGTTATTTTCATCCGCGACGAAAGATATGAAATATTGATGTAAAAGAGTACAGCTGTTGGTGGAAATGAATCTGAAGACATTGCATGTTATATAAATATTCGATCTACACTTTTTGACATTCTTCATAATATACAACAATTAGTCATCAGTAAATCCGATCAAAATATTGGTTTCCATGTTAATGTACACTGTATACAATATGCGGAAGTGGAATTCGTACAGCTGCGCCCAAATGGACCTATACAATTCATTGATAACATTGCCTTTAATAAGTGGTGATAACAGGTTATGGAATAAAATATTTGAATCATGTTTTGACAAAATTAAACTGACATGGATTTAGTAATCGAAAACAGTACCGTTGGTTTATTGCTATTGTAATAGTATTGTTTGTGTTTTTTACTCTAAAACAGCATTGACTAGATGCAAATACGGCTCTCTTGTCATCACGAAGGTTGCCGGTTTAAACCCCATAAAATTAATCTCAATGTGTTTATTTATCTCATTTTGGGGAAACCATCTAAAACATTCAACTATGATTTCGAAAACAATTTTGATATGTGATTGCTATGATTTTGAGCCAGAAATATATAAAACATCCGATTCGAACGTTACCGTCATATCTATCATGCTAGCCGGGGTTTGTGATGTGTTTCTAGTTTTACTTTATAAATATCCATATTGCATTATTTAAACCAGACATGGTTCACTTGGATGACCGAATATTACCGAAGGGACATCAAAGCCTCAGATGTCAAACTTTATTATTGCCACACAAGAGCTTTTTATTTAATGCAACCTGTTTTCTGTGATGCTTAACGGCTACAAATATATGTTTGCTGGGTAAATGATTCAATGGAAGACTACCTAAATATCGTTGGCTAAATCATGTACTAACAGTAAAGCATAGGTTCACTTTTTGCAACTTGTTCCATTTTCTACCTATATTTTACTTTGTTTGCCCTAGATGGAAGATGTCTAACGCATCCTCTACACAGAACACGTACACTCCCGAATCCACTCCAGCGAAAGGAAAGCGGGGTCTGAAGCGTAGACTCGACTTCTCTGATACCAGCAACAATGAGGATCAGAGCACAAATAAAAACGACGAGTACTCCTCCAGCTACCAGACTAAAACAGCCATTGAAATACAGGATATAGATCATAAAGGCAGATACATCACGGTCTACAACTCTGGCGATAAGGTAAGTTGAGGTTGTCTTTGATCATTGCTTTACATTATGACTAATTTTAATTCTTTACGTGTGCCAGCGCTCTTTGGACAAATAAAGTTTTCAGTCGCCGTACGTCCTTTTTAAGGTAACTGCCAAAAACAGAATTCTAGAACAATTTCCCTTTTTGTTAAGTACAGCGTGATCTCAATGAAATTGCATCCTCTATTAAAAGACAATATGCATCGGACATCATTTACATGCACGATTGTATACAGTTTAAGCCGATAAAAATACTGTAGCTAAGAGCATAATTCGAACTAATATGTTTGAAATGTTTCTTATCAGAAATGAATAATCAAACAATTATCAAAATGATTTAATGAAAGTATTACACATGGTGTAGCACAATTCGTATATATTTTCATCCTCCGTTTATTCAACGGCTGATGTAGATAATAAAAACAAGTTTTCCGTAAAAACGACCCTTCCAGAGTTGACAACCAACTGATTGCTTTTCGAAATGACATCAACCCACCAACTAGAAAATGCACACTAGGTTTGAACAACTTATTGTGTAATGTTTAATGAGAAAAGACATTTACCTGTAGGTTGTTATGCTGAGTGGCTGGGTGATGAAACACACTGCTGGGAACAACGAGACTGTCTATACCTTTCCCAGAAATCTCCAGATAAAAGCTGGACAGTCCTGCACAGTGAGTTTGTATGTTCCACTCTGGCCAAATACGCAGGGACACATACTCTCTAACAACTTTGCTTACGACTGGGCTGTCTTTTGACATTGTTTTAATCATTGGTGTGACCGTTATATTCTACCCGATGTTATACCAATCGGGCGTGGAAAAACAAACATTACACTTGACTTAAAGAGAATAGGTAGAGTTGTAGAAAATGCAAATCCTTTAATTAAAAATACTTTCCCTTCATGATGTCAAATTACATGCACTCCAAATAAAATGACTGTCCGTTCTTGAGCTGAGGTGACACGTGTTATTTTCTCTTAATAAACAGTCACCCTCGTAACAATAAACGCATCTTCTCCTCGTAGTAAATAGTGCCATAATGTCGCAAAGAATTATATCCAGTAGGAAATGAATGGAGTAATTGCACAATATATCTATGTTAAAAGGGACCATTAACCAATTATCAATCACTGAGTCTAAGGATGTTGATAGTATGAGCGTCACCGCTTAATAATAAAGCTTTCCCGAACTTTAGATTATGTTGGTACTGAATATACATTATAGAGTCGATAGCATATAGCGACGATAGATATATAAAATACATTGAATCATACAGTTTGCGTACTACAATATCTTAACAGTACAATTTTAATCTAAGCTGTTTTCCTTGAGTTCCATTCGGTGCATTCTGAGCAGAAGCACGGAATATATGTAAAAGAAAACAATGTACATAATATCTATAGCAATAAAGGGGCACAACTAGAGTATAGTTAATACACTGGAAAATGCGTGTAATATGAGTATTTCCACTTGGTATTAACCCGCTAACCGCAAATGGCGACTCAAGTCAACATTGTAAAAAGTGAAGTCCCAGATCAGCAAAATATATCCCGTAACTAATTCCCAGTCAACTTCATGTGATAGGTACGTTGTAATGACGCGGAAAGTATTGCGAGAAGAATTCGTGGATGGATAACAGTCGTTTCCTTATACTTGTATAACTATATTCTTGTCTGCGTTACAAACAGTGTGAGTTCAGTCATGAGGACGTCGATTCCCCCTTTTCGTTCTTTTGAATGACCTGTGTGTCATAATCAGTCACATGTTATGCTTGAACATGACTTATTGAACTACGGGTATTCACGTCCCAGATAAGACCCTGCATGGGGAGTCGGTACTTTTTGTACCTTAATTAGCTCTGTATTGGCACACCGTGTCACATTTTGATTGCAGGTGTGGAGTTCAACAACTGATCAAACTCACGATCCACCCACTGATCTCGTCATGAAAGGCCAGAGATGGTATATCGGAGACACCATGAGAACAGTTTTGTTAGAAGACGATGTGGTATGTACTTGTGTAACTGCTCACCTTATGTAAGACTCACAATGCGATTTCTCATTTTGAGGCGCTTAAAAACAGTGTACAGTTGCCATGTTACAATATTGCGTTTTGAGTGTTGACAATAAAAGCTAATAATTCTGACTTGATAAGAGAGATACGCAAATGGAAACAGGGGCCACCTTGAATGCTGTATAGATATGTTTCTGCACTGCTCAGAATGTCACAGTGGCCGTAGCGCCCATGCGTCTGGCCAAGTAAATGTTGGATTATTGGTCTATCTTTATCATCAAACTTGAAACCCCACACAAACCGACAGATACATTAAATTGTTATTTTTCTATTTTATGAATACATGTATAATACTTCATATTTTGACATGGTAAAGATTTTGGCAATGTTTTGTATGTATTCATATCTCATTGACCACGTAAACTATTGGATTGAAACCGTTATATACTCGCATATTTCCATGAAATTTATTGCGATAACACTCTATGGAATAATATGCAAAATAAGCATAAACTATTGAGGGTCAACTATGCAACATCAATTGTGTTCTTTTTAAGGAGCAAGCGTCTCTTTCACTGACTAAATTTGACGTTGACGGTGGTATACAGCGCAAGAGGACCCGAAGAGGAAAGGTTGGTCTCAAGATTCTGTTCATTTTTCATTGACGTAAATATCTGCGTCCGCATAGAAATTCATATTCCAATCTATAAATATACTGTAATCTGATTGATCAATGGGCAATATTTGCGACGCATAAATATCGTATAGTAGGACGCAAATTTAGTTGGTGAATCACCATATGTGTATGATTGCGCATTTTATTAGGATGCGTGAACTAAACAATAGTTTCGATGTACAGTTGAATTAAAGAGTTGTCTTAAGGCCAAAGGTGGTCAATATTGCCTTAGGCTGCCAACACTTGGAAAGCACTTATGTCCAACTGTACAAGTCCGAGTTAGTCAACGTCATTGTAGTTAGGCGATCTCTGTGAGTTTTGTTTTAATTTCAAATGGTTGTCAAACACCAATTAAAGACATACCGGGAATAAGTTCTAACGCAGATCATTTTTTCAATTATTTTGTATGCATTTTATTGCATGAAGAGAAAAACAACATGGTCAAAGTGTATGAGTTGTCCTGGCCTTCTCTTATGACTATATCTATATCAATATCATCACAATTTAGCATTGCATGAATATAGTTTATAACTGTTATTCCTATTCGTGTTTAATGCATAATTATAGCTGTACCTTTTCAAAATTGTCTTAAAAATAAATTCCATTGTGACAATTCAAAGCTAAAAACCCCGCAAATTTCAAACATTTTTCCACATTTGAAAAACTATAGCGCAGATAATTTTCTTATTTTTATTTGACAGGTAAGTATACATAAAAAGAAAGACACACGCCTTTATTTGGTACCTTTTTTAAAAACAAAATCATTACGTTCAGGTACGTATCTCTCGGATAAAACCAAATATGATACTACATCTCAAAACTACCAAATAGTATATATGTTCTACCACACAATTGTTGTAAGAAAGCCACTGTCTCATAAAATAATTGCAAATAAAAGTTCGTAAAAGTTGCTTAAAATTTAAAGAAAGAAATTACTAGAGGAGCTGTACGGGTCACGTTCATACGTCTCCGAATCTTTTTTATCCAAATGATCTTGCACTTCATTTTCACATTCACCATCGGGGTAACTCATGCGTAAATGATTAATACCTTGATATTGTCTAGTTCTGTAAAAGAGAGATCATTTAGGCCAATTTTTTAATGCCTTTCAGTAAGATGAACAGAAACAACTACTGGGTACGCCTTTAAATCATACAATTAATTCATTCTACTGGAATATGTTGGCTATCTCTTTTGTTCTAGTCATTTTGAACTCGAATATGAAAATAAAGTATTTGTCGGAAATATGGGAAGCCAATATAGTTTAGTTTTGTTTCAGTCTCCAGAATGTGCTGTCATGTAACCTTCCTACCTGTCGGTTAGCAACATGTGGTTTTCGATTGACCTCAGTATATAACTACATCTCCAGCGACGAAATATCAGCATTCAGATCCATTTTCGAAGTTTTGACACTAACGTACCAAATCATCTTTAAAGCATGATACCAGATCGATACTGCCGACCAGATGCATTTTCAGCACTCAAGAAGTAGTTAACAACGACATTTATTACATTCTCGGGTATTAAGCTGCGATGTTTACGTCATCATAGCAATATGAAGATTCAATTATATTTGTTTGACGGCGACATATAATAAAACCTTCAAAAATGAAGTTTGTTTGACATAATCGTTAAAGAATATCTTCAGTAACATTGAGTAAAAACCGTCACACAAATAATGATACACTCACATCTTGAGTAATATAAATGTCAGGTCAACAACTGGAACTATATACGGTAAAAACCGTATGTCAAAGTCTGTGGACTATTTTTGCGGTTCGATTTCCCATTTTCAGATCACACAGCTATATGTGTTATTAGTCTGTGTTATTGATATACATGTACTATATACGACGCATACTAATTAAAATCGAGCACATATAAACCCTATTTTTACTGTTAATGCAAGTAACAGGTTTTTTTTTAAAATTTCTTAATCACCTCTTTGTTATAATTTTCACATGTATTTGTTTTCGACAAAAGACTGACTGGTAAAACCAGATGGTGCCACATAGATATTATGCACAACACTTTAATTCCTGCATATTATATGAACTATCCTTTTGTAAAACGAGTATAGTTAGAAAGTTAGAAATAGCTCAACCTATGTTATAGATGTACACGATTGTATCATGTCTGTCAAAACTTTATAAAGATATATGCCTTTGATAATAAAACAATGTATTGTTGTTTACGTTTGTCACTATGTCGCTTAAGATAGAATGATATCATAATCTAATATTAAAGACAGATGGAGGCTTAATGCAGAACAGAAGAACTGAATACAACTCTTTTGAGAGCTTTCTGCATTACTTTCATACTGTATTAATCGATAACCTGTCTTAAAGTTTACAAATGTCTCTTTTTTGAGTGACAGCTTTAGACAGGTTTGACTTTTTATTGATACGAATTCTTGAGACTCGCTACGGTCGTCTGAATTCATATTCTAACATATACATGATTTAACGGGTAAAGACAACTTTATGAATGTATTACATTGAATAATGTATCGATATTTATCACATGACGTTGCTTGTATCTGTGCTAGTATAATCATTGGGTAGTTTCTTATACTACACATATTTTTTATTAGCGAGCCAAATTACCAGTCTTATGTTTACATGTTCATGTTTATTTATATAAATATAGTAAACAAGTACATGTACCATTGTTCTGTATTAAGCGCCCAGTAGTCTTTAATAGTAGATAATGATACAGGATTTAGTGGCCTTCAAAGACAGGTTTGACTGTACTATATGACTGTCGAATGTTTCCATGCCTATTCATTTAACCACGGAATTACATTAGACTCCACAGATAAACTAGTTTCGATCGGAATGTTTAGAACCATATCATTATCATACATCTGTTAAACTAAGTTTTAAAGGTAACACTGAGACCCTCGATCGGTCAGTCGGTCAATCGGTTGGTCGGATTGCCAGCCGGTCTGACGGGTGGGCGGTCGGTTTGGTCAAGCTGTCTGTCTGGGTGTAACATTTGTGCCTTGCGGCGCGAACTTCTCATTCGGTGTTTGAAGTATTGCAGTGAAACTTATAATTCATACGTTCAGACGTTATTTTAATCCAATCAACACTGAGGGTGAAGTTCGCGCAACAATATACTCGCTGCTTTACACGGACACATTATTAATGCCTTAGTTCAAGGAACCATTACTCTGCAGCGTATTTATTATGTATACATGATTTCGTGTATTACAACTTTATTACAATGCATTGAGAACATAAATAGTAGTTTGCGGCACAATCTACATATGTAACAGTACGCAGACACATACATAATGTCTCAGTTCAAGGGGACATAATTCTCCTATGTATTCAGGTATACCCACCAAAATGCATTTTGCAGATATATTATCGTGATAATTATGTATACCAGGTTCGATTGAAATACATCAAAAACTAAAGGAGAATTTTGTGTCACAATCTACTGACAGACACATTGATAATTGCCAAGGTCAAGGGCACACATCATTGTAAGGGGTGGATTTTTTTAGACTATTTGCAAGGACGTAAGGTTTTCGATCAACCTTTTCAATTCAACAAAAAGCAGAGTAATTGTTTCAAGCCTAAGTTCCTGATCTTGTTTGTACCGATGAAATGCCAGACTATGTAGACTATATATGCGGCAAACCAGACACCAAGTTAATGTTTTATTCAGCGTTTTAGAAACCGGTCACTAATTTCGCAATACGGCAGCAACCTAATCACACAAGTTGGACACACTAATCTTGTCTCATAGGATGTAATAACGTGAACCTGAACCATGTCCGCAACAGGATAACACTTACCTGTTGACCAGCGTAAACCTCAGCCAGTTCCACTACATGAGATATCAATATATGCATACTATGATATCGCGTAAAACTAAGCCAGCTCCGCAAAATACGACACCTGCCCTATTCATAAAGGATTTTGCGTAAACTGCTGGCTGCTCCGCACAAATACGACATCCGTCCTGCTCACATAAGATGTTTTGTAAGCCTATGCTGCTCCGCGACAGTACGACACCCACCCTGTTCACATAAAAAGTAGCATATACCTCTAGCTGCTCCACAACAGTACGACACCCGCCCTATGTATATAGGAAGCATCGTAGAACTCTGGCTGCTCCGCATCAGTACGACATCCGCAATTTAATATATAGAGGATCTTGCATGAGTTGTCAACTGATATAAAGTTTTATAAAACGAGTTCTCGAAAATGTCATTACACGAGTCTCTGGTGAGTTGAATAACATTTTCAAGAACGAGTTTAATGGAATTTGATATTAAATGACAACGACTGTTAGATTCTTTTAATCACATGACAAAAAACAAAGAGTAGAAATTTGACAAGAAAAAGTATTTCGGCTCAAAGACTCATCAAACAACTTGAACTCTAATCAGACGAGGCATTCGGTGTCTGATCTGGATCCAAGTTATTTGATCAATAGCAATAGTGCTACAAATAAACTTCATACAATAAGACGCGTCATTGTGAATGTTACCTTATAACGGCGTCAAAATGCACGCGCGACGACGTCAACGTCATGTTGGTAATAAAAAAGGCACATAAGATGTTCCATGGAGATCTGACTGCTCCGCAATAGTACGACACCTGCCCTGATCACATAGGATGTATCGTAGACCTCTGGCTGCTCGGCAACAGTACGGCACCCGCCCTAATTACATAGGATGTTGCGTAGACATTTGACCGCTCCGCACGACATCCGCCCTGACCACATAGGATGTATCGTAGACCTTTGACTGCTCCGCAATAGTACGAAACCTGTACTGTTCAAATAGGATGTTGCGTAGACATCTGGCTGCCCCATTACAGCACTAAACCCGCTCAGTTCTCATGGGATGTAGCGTAGACTTTTGGTTGCTCCGCAAACACGACGACACCTGGCCTAGCTTTATAGGATGTAGCGTAAACCTCAGCCAGCTCAGCAACTTCGAATCATACCCGATCACGATATACGCGGATAACAACTCGTAAACATCAGTATTTTTTTAACAACTCATCATGACAAATATTGCTTTTACCAAAAGTGGTTTGGTTAGATCACACGAATGCTGATAGCTACTAAGGGAGGTTTAACTTGAAGCCGGATCATTATGTACACACGTTTAGCGTATCTCTGTAACACGCAGAACAACTTGTACCCTCTACAAAAATAATCAAGGAAGAGTTTCCTCTCATACCGTCATGAACACTCAATCAGAGTTAAAATTGTTTCTATCCTAGTGAAAGCCGGATATCTGGGTGGCTCATCTTGATCCACGTTGTTAGAAATATAATCACCGATTCGCCACCGTGCAAATGTTCGACAAAACTACCTGGTTTAGGTCGGAATTACTTTTACATAATAAAATTTGTATGAGGTTAACGATGTTGATATGTGATTTCTTGTAAAAAGGGCTGAGCAATGAACGTTTCGAAAGAAAGAAAGAAACCCGGAAAAATTATCATCAGCAAACGCTAGTAAGGATTGTAAAATATCGCAGATAATTAAGATACATGTTTTAAAGTTTGTCTTTTTTTAAGCCACTCACTATCATATCAAACCCTTTGATTCCTGACACTTTATTTGATTATCGAAAACTCGTAGAAAATTTATTTCTGTTTCAATAACATACTGGGTAGACTCAACAATAAAACTATACGTACTCTTCCAGTAGACCATAATGTATTGCGACTATGGTGACGACCGGTTTTAAGAGACCCAGATAACGAGTTTAAATTACAATGTATTTATAGTCTTATTTCTTTACCAAACCCTATGGAGTGACCAATCTCAAGAATCGTCTTGAATCGGGTGGTTTCAAATACATTAACACTATTTGTATATCTGTTCAGAACAGTTGATCACATTATCATATTATAAAATCAGCCAGTTAAGTGTTCAGGTAACTAAAACAAGTCCGAAATTGGACAAGAAAGAGGACTTGGAGTAATTAAGGTATATAAATGCCATTTTAAGCCGAAGATTACATTGAATTATCTGCGTTTCAATGCGCATCAATAGGGACACATGCTTTACTGTTAGTGCACATAAGCGACGATGTATGTACTCCATCTTTTAGGGAATAGTGAATAAACAGACCCGCCTTCGTTCGTGACTTTAGCCAGGTTCTATACCTTTTTGATATTCCTAGGAGCTAAAGCAAATTATATTTTTCCACTTAAAATGAATTATGTCATACACAAACTCCAAAGTGGTCAATAATTTAGTTATGTACTGTTTTAACGAATTTAACCCTTAACTCCAAAGATACGCCTTTTGACGCATCTGAAGCAGATGACTAATGGAAACAATTTGGAGGAAATGGATCAAATGCAATACTCAATTTTGGTTTTCTTTCTTACTAGACAATTTTCCTTTACATCATTTGCTAGCATTTTACTTTTCGTCCTTTGCTAGCATTTGGAATGAGTTAAATCTTAACACACGGCGTAAAGAATGAAGGTGGAAAACTAAAAGCGACTCTCGAATGAACAGGGTATGCGCCCAAAGCTACACCATCCTCTCTGCTTAAGCGCATCAACGTGATAGTTACATTAAGTGTTATTGATTTATGATGCGTCACATTTGAAACATTAAAAACTTATATCGTATGTAATTTTCAAATCAGCAATGGTGTGTGACACTAACATTTACAGCGTATACTCACGAGCAGGATTATTCTGTTATAGATAATAGCTTATATATATGAACTTGTCTGGCTAGTTCTTGTGAGGATAGCTTTCAGCGGACACTATGCCTTTTTGCCCAGAAGGTAGAACAGCGGTGAACCCGTGTTTCAAATACCTCGTTATATTTGGGGCGTTACTGCACTGGGTAAGTATACCTGTTTTTCTTAATGTACATTCCATCAGTTTTTTCTGGTTGTATTGAAATGTAACTATCAAAATAACGACGGGCCGTTTTTTACCGTTTTGATCAGAGACTCATGACGATCCGTCATAATTTGAATAATGACAGTTTTACATTTGGGCTTTTTTAGATATATTTTAGTAGTTGACACTCTTCGCATAGCATTTTTGTTATGTAGACCCTGGTCTATCAGCATATATTTTGACGTGTTAACTCGAGGGATTCGATATAAAGGCAAGGCAATTAGTATTTTTGTCTGTTAGATGTTGTAGAGAGGCGTTTATTTATTGATACTAACTCGCCTACATTACACCTACAACTTCTATATCGCTATATAACAGTGAGGACACAGAACAGCCGTCTGCTACGCGTCCACCTGTTAGTACTACTACCTGCACTACATGTACGACTACTTTGTTCACTACAAATACTCATATTACTACAACTGCTAATATTTACGATTTTTATTTATATGTTATTTGCTTAATGTACCGCAATGTATACTCACCCCTACTATACCTACTACTACATATTCTTAAACAACTACTTCTCCTACTTTCTTTGTATTACAACTACTTCTAACAAACTTCTTCTACTACTACTACTACTACTACTACTACTACTACACTCATGTGCCAAATTAATGTCAACAAACACGGTCGACGTCATGTACTACAAAAATGTAAACAAATCTTCAAACGTCAATAACTTTGTAACTATGAAAGCTACTTAGTTGAAATTTTCAGGATTTTATGATACATCCATTTGCTGCTTGAACTGACCGTATTCTTCTCGGTAAACTATTGTAGAGGAATTTATTTACTTAGGTGTAAGGGACTGCCATAACTCTTGAACGGTGTCTAGTAGTTCTAATCGGGAATGAATGCGGGTTACTCGTGTTTGAAGCTTGATTTTCAAAGTTCTCCATACATTTTCAATAATGTTAAGATCGGGTGATTGAGGGGGCCAGTTCATGGTGGGAATATCGTTGTCTCTTTTCCATTTTGTGGTTTCTCTTGAAGTATGTAACGTGGCATTGTCCTCTTGCAGAATGTTTTCTCTTTCAGGAGGCAGTTTAGCTAAAACTGGCCAAATCTGGCTGTCAAGTACTTCTATATATTTCTTAGAATTTATATTTCCTTCAATGGATGTCAAAGTTTCCACACCCTCAATTGTTACACAGCCCCAAAACATCACACTGAGAACTGGGATAGATCGATCATTGTACGTACCTAAGCACCGAGGTTTCCATTTTTTAATCGTTTTTCCTCCACACATAAACCCTTTTATATTTTCCTATGACGATCAGTGTCTCATCTGAGAATATCATGTTTGCCCAGTTTCGGTCTACAGTCCAGTGTAAATGAGGACGACTGAACGATCTCCTTTTGCGTCTATTTTGAATAGAAATGGTGGTCGTCTTCTGTACAACTCGACGATTATATCCCTGTTCATGTTCTCTCCTCTGAATGGTACGTTTAGATAGCTTTTGAGGTGTATTTTCATTGAAAATTGATGACAACTCTTAAAGGGATTTTCTTCTATTGTTTTTCGTTACATTCAGCAGGATTCTATCTGTCCGTTCTGTTGACATACGTTTCCGTCCATATTTCCCCATCCGCTTATTTGCACAGACGTTTTAAACCTTTTCATCGTTTGGATGTCTTTTTTAAAAATTTGCACGCAGCAGACCACTTACTTGAAGCAGTTTGGCTATCTTGGTTTAATTTTTTCCCACACGATTTAATAAAACTATCAATGCCCTTTGAACACCTGTGAGATCTTTGCCTCTTGCACCAATATTTCTGTGAAGACTAACTATTCTTGTAAATAAAATATTTACTGCTTCTTAACACTACTGAACTATTGATGACGCCTGTTTTTTAAAGGTTATCGAGTTCAAACTTCTAGGACGCAGATGTAATTTAAATGGTAAGTATTTGATTGTGTCACTAGACATCATCAATATGACGTCAGCCATGTTTGTTGACAGTTATTTGGCACATGAGTGTAGGATCTGGATGAGACGCGAATTACTCGGCGTGTCACCCGGGTCTAAGCTGTTGCATATGCCAATTTTTCGGGATAAGATCGAAGCGATTAACCCGAACGTCAAATATTCGATCTTGTGAAAATGTCTGAAACAGAGTTAAACTATTTTTATTTGTTTGGATTAGTTCGAATTGGCCGACGGGTAGTTTGAACTTATGAAAAAATACTGCCATAGTTTTCTTCGAAGTTGGTTTTTACTCTATCTTAAAATACCACATACGAAATGTATTTTTGCAAATACTGTTATGCTCTTCACATTTTCAAATGTAGTATTTAATATCTAATTGTACTGTTTAACGACGTTATAAATCTATATGTCCACTAATGAAGATATGCGTTTTATACAGATTACCAACGGACGGTGAGAAACGAATCGTTGTTTTATTTAACAATTGACCAATTGCAAGTTATACAGTCTCATTGATCGAGTACTATATTTATATATCTATATACCTGTTCCATTAATTTATTTATTTTTGTTATAATCATGTAGTGATCATAATGAATTTTATTAACAATACAAGTAACGATTTAGACTAGATCGGCGCTAAATGACCTTTTAAGTGTCGCTGTGCCGTTAAACCCAACTCAATCAATCAACCTCTAACGCGACAACAAACAGTTTTTATTTTACTATTACTAAATTTAAACTTAAAACCCTATTTTTTAAACTTAAATCGTAATTGTTAGGAATCTAACAATTTAGTTTACTGCATCTTCATGTGAAAGCCTTGAATAGAAATCCTATGCTTTACCCTGTCAATCCATCCCACATTCACCACTCACATTTCTTAACCTCTTGATATAAGCATCTATGATATCTACTTTATCTTAAAAATGAGAAAGTTTATTCCGGAGTTGTCTACGTTTTACAACGTTTCATAACTATTTTTCTATCACCTCGTCTTTCTTCATTTTGCCTTATTCGGTCAAATTGATTTTATTTCCTACGTTCGGCTTCTTACTCTCTCTTTTACCCATTTTGACAGTTATTTAACAAGATATACCAAATGTTTCATATTCATACACACCCATTTTATCTACACTGTTTTAAGCAAGTCCGAATATCGTGAGTTTAAATACCTTTTTACAAATCAATGAATTCGTCCTGTAGGAAACGAGTTCCTGGAAGAGCCCTAATTTGTCAAAAAAGTCCTATAATCGCAATCTTTCTCCGACGAAATCGGTCAAGACATGGCTTATCTCTGACTGTTTATAAAAGAAATGCACAAATGATTGACACACCCTACTCTATTTGATAATATAAAAATACAATCTAAAAATTACAGTACGCGACATATTTCGTCATATCGAGTAACGTGGAAAAAATCAGCGAAATTCCGATTTTTGTCGTTTATCGAAACCTTAGGTTAAAACTGCCTTAACCCTGCTAGTCGCGACCAAGGTGGTTTTTCAAACAGCTTGGATCCAGATCAGACGCCGAGTAACTCGGCATCTGATCTAGATCCAAGCTGTTTGACACTCAGACAAAAAGTTCAGTAATTTTTTAAAAAATCGGACGTTGTTTAAAAATTGAAGCAGACGACATTTTCAGCAGACGACAATTTTCGTAGCAGGCGAAGGGTTAACGATAGGAGTACAATAAATTCTGATTCGAGACAGAAGACGTGTTTTGCAGACAATAATGTTACCCTGTCAACGTCACAGGCTACTCAAATCGACAC
>JAULCE010729855.1:0-15333 GCA_032359355.1 Macoma nasuta | reverse complement strand
TCTTTTAACCCTTCGCCTGCTGCGAAAATTGTCGTCTGCTGAAAATGTCGTCTGCTTTATTTTTAGATATCGTCCGATTTTCTTAAAATTCAGTGAATATACTGTCTGAGTGCCAAACAGCTTGAATCCAGATCAGACGCCGAGTTACTCGGCGTCTGATTTGGATTTAAGCAGTTTGAGATAATCACCTTAGTCGCGACTATCAGGCTAAGGGTTAAATTTGCATTGCGTTTGTGTTGCGTTAGCGTTGGTGTCGAAACGGTAAAGAATAACGTTTCACCTACTGTAGTTTTAGCTTATTGGACAGAAAATCTACTGCTACGGTACTGACATATAGTAACCCTATCAGCGCCGAATTCAAAAACTTAAAACTGTCGTCTGCGAAGCGTTTCAGATCCAATATTTTTAGAAAGTGTGATAATTAGGTAGTTGTACCTGAAATAAAAAATATGTTGTGGTCTTGTGGATTGTGCTTTTAAACCGTTTCCATAGACATGCTCGAGATCACAATATTGTTTTTTATGTAATATTAACTTCAAATATCGAATTTAATTGCCACTGCGATTTAATTTCGACTGCCAGTGAAATAGAGAATGTTTCAGTGGCAGGCAATGTTAAAGTGCACTGGCAATATAATTGAATGCAAAATCCAAATCTGAGATTTTGAGATTGAACAAGATCTCAGCTCGAGAAGTTTAGTGAAAGCTGGACCTGATTATTAGACAGGAGCGTAGCGTGGCATACTCAAATACTCTCTTGAGTATCATTTGGAAAAAATGTGGGGAGAAAAAGAGTAAAGAAAGTCGATAAAAATTGAAGCGAGGCGGAGGGTGGTAGTTGTAACATTTATGTCAAATATCATGAAGTAGCCAAGCTTCGCAAGAATTCAATATTGATTATTTAGAGGAATTTGGTTGTTGTTTGACACTGTAATAAACATAATATATATAAACTACATTGTAGAAAATTGCAATTGTCGAATCTAAACGCTAATGTGTTGTTTCATCTGTAAACATCACCCATGTACATGGGCAGTTAATCATTCTGTTCAAATGTTTGAATTTTAGAAGTCTATATTTGCCGTCCCATACTTTATGGCATTTAAACAGTTACAGCCAGTCATAAAACAACATGCTAACCTTAAGATAGTCCGACGAATAGCCGTTTTCTTAATTTCTTAACCTTATTCAATTTGTTTGAAATTCGGTAAAACTGTTACCGCAGTGTCAAACAGCTTGGAGTTACTCGTCGTCTGATCGGGATCCAAGCTGAGTTGAGACATCAAAGTGATTGCGATTCGCGTGATAAGGGTTATATTCCAAAACAGTCTTATAAAAGGCTTGGTCAGATTTCAAGAGATGTTATAAAACATCGGTATCAACTTGAAATTCACTCACCTCTTAAACGACACTTTTATGACGCAAAATGTTTACCAACCCCTTGCATGGGGTCCTCTAAATAGAAATATGTGGTGGATTTATTGGCGCGATAAATTGTAGAACGTCTTCTGCACAACCACTGATGATATAGCTAAATCTGAAGGGCTGTACAAAACAAACATTGAGCCACTTGTCAAGGACAGGAGACTTTCAAAATGCCACTTGTCCTGCTAAGATTCTCACTTGTCCCACTTTTCTACATACCAACATTGGCAATTTTCTATCGCGGGGGTCCTATGACTATTTGAGTGTCTTGTGTGCTTTCAAATCTTTATACTTTACAAAAGGTGTAGGCCAAAATCAGCCTTAGCTCACCTGAAGCAAATGTGTTTATTCAATATCAGAAAGAACAATTTTATCAGGATCAGACACTCTTTATATTAATAGGTCTACACTGTTTAAAAATACCTTCATGTTGGAAATTGTTCAAAGGCACTCAATAGCTCCCTATTAATAGCGTCATGTATCATTTAATGTACTGTTAATTTTATGTAGATCACTGTCCTTGCATCATAAGTCATACTGGTATTCAGGCTACAAACAGGTTTGGTGAAAGTCATACGGTCAACTATGCACTCTTTAAATTAAAAACAAAACGTGTCTGTTTTGTTAGTCACATCTTACAGAGAAGGGACTCGGGGAGATTTCCTTTTACATCTTGATATTGGGATGGGAATAATTTGTGTGTACTCTCACCAAAAATAAGTACCTCATAGATATATATAACATGAAATCAACCACCTTTGTCTTGTGTGATGGTATGGTGTAATCCTATCTTTGGTTTTGGATTAATCACTCTCATGTTTTCCTATTCGGCACGCGCTTGCATGCTATGCAGTGATCGTCAGTTCAGTCATAAATGGGCCGCCTCTTATTTATCAATTACTCATTAAAAGTTAAACAATTAATGCATATTCTGTACTCTGTGATATGTGAAAGTTGTGAGTAGTAGATTTAATGTAAGAATAGGCGAAACGTGCATACTATTTGCATTAAAATTACAAGGCGCGACACACCTATGTTCTACTTTCATTTTCAAAGCTGACAATTAATTTGAGGTTCACTCGAGAGTGTGAATCAACTCCATGAAAATAATGAAGTCGAAAAATGGAAACAATATACAAAGAACAAGAACAACGATTTTAGAAACGCAAGTATCAAATATCTGGTCTTTATAACAAGAGTGTAATCAGAATTGAAAGTTTTTGTGTTTTTAATGGTCCGCCATATTTATCAAAGCAACCTTGTACAAACACCACTGACGCAATAATGCGATACAAGAATATGTTTTGTACCGCCGATGTAAGAAGTGCCATGAAAATAATTTACACTCGATAATATTATTATGGGCAATCAAATCGGATATTCATTACGAATTTCTTTTCTTAATCTGACTGAATAATTAGTATCACGTCCATACGTGTGTGGAATGATTCGTCGCGATTATTCCGAGATCGCGGAAATCCGTTACAAATTACGATTACAACTTAAATTTAACTTACAATAGGAAATATTTGGCGAAAAAAAGAATAAAGTATGCGTCGGGTAGTTCGCTTTTTTAACTTTCAAATGTTTGACACACGCACACGGATCTCTGAATGTAGCAGGTATAATACATTCCCCTATTGAGTACACATGTGCGCATGTTACACGTTTGACATTCCAGTCCACTCAAGAAGATTAGTTATTTTAAGTGATGAAGTCAACATCTAGCACATTCTTCGAAGTCAGGGTTATGGTGGTAATAGAAGTAAGCATATGTATAGCATATATTTAAACTCTGGATATATAAAAGGTTTAGTAACGCATGACAGATATGTAGATTGCAGGTGCCAATTGATTGAATCCCGCTGGTCAAACGTGCAAATACGTAATCTCAATTCAAATATGACGGAAACAAAAAGCTTATAGTTTTCAATTCACCTATTGCTGTTTGTTGTATCAGCATTTTAAACTCAAACATCTTCGAGTACATAAGTTCCTTGTGACAGTCGATTGCTTATAATAAATTGTGCAAAAATACCGTTTAATTTCATATTTTGATTTCTTTTTTAAAATCTAGAGAATTGAAAAACGATTTGTGATGTCTTTTCTCCAGGAATCATACAAGAAGCCATTATTTCATTTTTTTAATTTTCATCTACACGGTAGCTCATTAAATTATTTTGTCCCCAGTAATAGGTCTGAGATGTTTGGGATGCATTCCTATCATAACTTACAAAAGCATACAAATGGCTGTGGTTTGAACTAATGCGGTTGTATGTTTGATTTTCTACAACCGTATAAATAAAAGCCAACACAAATATTTGACTCGGAAAATCTCGTCCAATTTAAAGTTATTTTACAACAAGACTAATGTTACAAACGTGATTACTATAGTTATAGTTAGTTATATCCCTCATAATCTCTTAATTATGCAAAACAAAGCCAATAGAAACAGTTGAGCGGTGAAAGGCAAGGGTATATAACACAACAAGACATACAATAATGATGGTAGAAAAGAACATAGACATATTAACAATTGGTATGGCTAACCATGAGGATTCATTTCAGCATGCTCACGGATCAAGATTCAGCATCTTTTACCACTTTGTCTCCATGATTATATTTATTGAATAATGAAATACTTTAAAAGTACCCTTTAGAGTTGTACAAAATACCTTGTAGGAACCTTGTACCGAGCAAATACTCAATTTCCTACAATGTTTGCAATAGGCATCAGTTACAAATGCGCTGAAATGCGCTTTTGTAGAGGAAAGGATCAAGATTCTGCATATTTTACGGTCTCACTTTGTACCCAACGTGCTCTTTTGATTATGATATTTATCGAATATTGATAGCTTTTGAAAGTGCTCTTTTCAATACACATTTTGGTTACTGTTTCATTAAGACTTGACATATTCTGCGAAACATCTGCAATACAGAGAAACATATAGCATATACCAAACACACACACAACACACTCACAAGAGAGTTAACATATGATGAAGATCTATACCGGAAGCAGTGATGGAACAGAAAGTTATTGCTTCTGGCTTCTGGTGTAAATGAAAATGTCACGTAAATGACAGATGCCTTCCTAAAATGCCTGCCCACACATAACATATCACATGTAAGCACTTTCTTATCAGTTACCACATTTATTATACAGTACAGCCGGGTACATTACAGCACCTTTTACCCTAAAGCAACTCACATATGTTGTAGTATTCATACGGCTTTAGCACCAATAAACGGGATTTAGATTATAAAAAAATACAAAGAGACTTCCTAAATTGTTCTTCTATTGTTGGAAACTGTGAAGTAATCCGAGCCTTCTCTGTCCCTTAACCAGCCCATTTTACGATTTCTGATATTTCATGTTGCTGGTTAGGGTCAGAGGAACTCCTATAGTAAAAACCCGGGGATTCCCTCTCCCTCGCGGGAGAGGAACTTTAAACCAATATATCTAAGTAAAATAATCATTTGATGAACATTTCAACTATATACATGTGTTATCAATATATTAATTAACCCATCTAAACCGAAAACAATGTTTTGAAAACCTTCAATTAGTTGTTACGGTCAATCATCTTCAGAGTAAGCTAATTTTTTTAGAAATCTTCATATCAACATGTATTCAGGTCATACGCACTTGCTGTCACGTGATCGAAATCCGGTGCGACTATAAATCGCGCCCTCTCAAATAGGACCATTTCATAACAAAACAAAATGGTGGCAAAATGGCGACAAATTGTGCATGTTGTGAGGGACAATTCGAACAAAAAGGCAAAGGATTTAAGCGAGTTAGTTCATCCAGTAAGTTCAGAGGAGGACCCAGTGCTGCTGAGATACTTACTAAGAACTTTAACATAAATTTCACACCGGGAAAAGCCGCATTTATATGCGATCATTGTACGAGAACTATTCGGTCCGTTCACATCAAACAAACGCAGCTGGAAGAAGTGGAGGAGAAGTTTCGTAAGATTCGGAAGCCTGGATCTTATTTGGCTCTGAAGTTGGCTGTTACGCCACAGCACAGACAAGCAACGAAGAAATTACGAGTTACGTCTTCGCCCCTCCACAAATCCGCCCACAAATCCCCATCTCCTAAACAGTCAGCTTCAACAGAAAAGGTAATTTTCCGAGATATCCTAAAGCCCCCTTTCTATACTTGGACTAGGGTTATCCGATAGTTGTTTGTTCCTAGTGTATTAACAAGTTTGCATACAGATTGTTATTACGAAAATCTTGTGATTTAGTTTGAATTTCGAACTTATTCGTCCCTTGACATTTTGACCCCAACCTGAAATAACCTTTTTTGCCTTACTGTTTACCTTTTATTTATTTCAAAGCTAACAATAAAGTATTCTTCGAAATGAATTTTAATTCATTTATACGATGCTGATATAGGAATAAGCATTTAATACACGGTATATACCTAGGGACTAAAGTTTCATAAAGGGCTGCACTGAATAGTCTCTAATAAACAAAGGATGGTCAGGTGTCAATAAAAGGTAATTCGGTCTGATTGAAAGAGTCGCTACACATAATTTCACCCAATATGCAATATTTTTTTTTATTGATTTAGTGTAGAGTACCACACCTCAAGCCACTATATATCACTTTAGGCTGGTTTGCCTGTTAAGCAACTTAGGGGTTACTATGATAGCTCATCAGATATCATATTGATAGCTCATCAGATATCATAATTGGCCATGCCCTTTTGAGTATTAATCTAAATTACTCAAAATCTAAAATCTAAAGTAATTTTATGCTTATCAATAATGCATATTTTATGATAATGACAACATTCATTTTAATAAGATTTGTTAAACAAGTAATATTTTATGATTGTAAACTGTAGCTGTACATTTTACATGTAGGTTAACATCAAAATTATTGTCTTATATATATGTGATAGGTCTCAAGGTGGCATTCTGCTACCACTTGTAATCATTTATTCAAATTAGTAATCGATAATGGGACCAGTCCAATTCATTTTTCAAGTATTGTCTAACCCTTATATCACCTTGTGAAATTGATAAAAATAATTAACTGTATCATTGTGCCATGTATTGATCTATGTGGTTGATCTATGTCCAAGATGGGTGCATAGGGTTTTATACTGTAGTCTGCATTTGAAAAAAAAAGGTTTTCATATGCACTGACCACAACTTGGCAAAAGCAGAGCAACAGATACGCTGCTTGTTTGGGATTTTACCCAATGATATTTATGAAAATACCTTTTAGTTTTAAAAATCAAGGAGTGACAAAGCAAATTTGTTTATAACTTTAGCTTAATTAGGTTATAAAGATAACCCAATCGAAAAATTTGCAATAACCCAATTTAGTAAAATCTGAAGGTGTAAATACTCAATTCCATAAAATGCTTATTTGTATCTCTGCGCAAGGGCTGTCATCAATATGATGAGAAATGTATAGGATCTTACACAAGTTGTCGTCGGAGATACACTTTTCTTAAACGAGTCTAGAAAAAATGTTATTAAGCAAGCCTTTGTCGAGCTTAATATCATTTTATTCTAGACGTGTTTAAGAAAAGCTTTTCTCAAATGACACACAAGTGTAAGACTATTTTTATCCCACATTTAAGAGTATGATTGATACGAAAACTAGTTAACTGATAGCGGAATGAGGTGAAAGTAGCGTTGTGTATTGTGACGTTATTTGGTACAATATAGTACGATGACGCTATGACGTCATTTCTTGTCTTACAATTGTGTAAGATAAGGAAATTCGTGATGGTTGTATTAACCCGCAAACAACGAATGCTATGTGATAAAATCATGTATGTTTATTTATTTCAGATATCCTTGACCTTAAACAAGACAGACATAGGTAGAGCCATACAACTTCTTCTCAGCCAGTCCAAGTATTTACGGGCATTTAGACTTCTGTTTGGCTCCAGTTCAACGGCTCGAAAAGCAGCAGTCAGTGTAATTGGAGATATTGTCAGACGAGAAATGGTGGCATTTGGAAAGATGATGAGAAAGAAGGACACAAATTTGCCAGCCATATTAAACTTCACCTGGGATAACATTATTGGAGATGCCAGGAGTACATGTCCCAGTATGCTAGAGGTATTGACAGCTTCTCTGACCAAAAAGCACGCACACAAGTCAAGAAGAGAGGGAAGAAAGTCGTGTCCCTGTTGCCGGTAATCGGATCATTACTGAGTGTAGTATGCCAGTTAAGGAACAGACATAGTGGCATATTACAATTCATGGTTTCATTGATGATGTGGATTGGTGGCTGTAAGAGAAAAGTAAGTTTTGTCTACATATATATGTAATTGTATTGTTGACTTGGATCATTTTTTTAAAAAAAAAAAACCCTGAGATATTCTGCTGATTCTGCTGATCCCAGCAAATAAGCTGTAGGAAATCTTTTCCAAATAAAGAGGATTCTTGATGGGTGTCTTGTTCTTAGCGTGTGTGACAGGGATAGGGAGGGAACTGTTTGGACACTGGGAGGGGAAAACCTGATTGGTATCGACTATAACTGTGTTCAATAAAAAAGATTGCTGTGTGCCCTTAAAGAACATTGATACATTTATAATTTCATAGTCAACATAATTGATAAGCTGGCAATCATAAACCACACTCTAAAATTTATATTTTTTATATTAGGTGTTTGGAAGCTTCAATCGCCTTGGTTGGTGCCAGACTATAGAGGGCACGCGAAAACGTATAGATGGAATTAGGATGGAATACGACGCGAAGGTGCTACAGTGGAAGGAGAACATAACCAACAGAGAGCAAAATGATGAGAATGAAGGTAAATTAATGTGTTGTAAACGGTATATTTAAACTCTACTTGCCAAATGCCAGAGTGCTTATGCCACAGTGTCTAATTAATGATTGTAAAATGTGCAACCATATATTCATCATGACAGTGGCAATCTTGATAATCAGCCAACAACTATCTGATCTGGGTCTACATTGATTGCAAAATTCAATAGATCAGCAAGACTAGGGTAAAAAGTGCTGAGCCTGTATGATTCCAACCGTGCAATGTTTGAAACAGCTGACTATAATATAACTTCCTACAATCACAAATATAATATTTCTTTTGGATAGATTTCTATATTTTCCATCAGTCTCTCTTCACTCAGATAAGTCTAAAATTAGATTGTAGAGGAAAGGGTTAAATATTGTACTTTGATAGAATGAAAATGCCGGGGTCTCTGAATTTAATATCTATAGAAATTAGGCTAATAAGAAACGTACACATGTATTTAACCATTTCTTCTGCAGAAGCTCCTTTCAGCTCCTTCATGCCTGATGACTATTGAACACATTGAAGGCAATGAAGCATTTGCTTGAAATGAGCAAATGCTCCATTTCATACAATGTGTAAAATACAATTAATAAATGGCACTTTCTTTTGCCTAGATTTTCTTATATTTTTTCAGACTTTTTTAGTTTTAGCACCTCTATAATTGAAGACTATTAAAAGTATTGTAGGAAAACTGGTCATATGCAAATGTTCAATTTTCTACAGTATTTTTGGTACAATTTTGAGCTCTTCTGTTGCCTAGATAGTGATATTTTCATCTGATTATTTCCTTCTGGATTGGTCAAAATATCTGGTTGAGGAAAGTGTTAAATTCACCGCCAAAGTTGCATAAATGCGCTGTTGGAAATAGTGCAGTGCCAGATCAGCCACAGCCTTTCCAAGGCGGCGTCTGATCAGGGATTTCACTTTTAGCTATGTGACTAGGTATTTATTATTTATTTATTCCTATATTAATATTTGTTGTTTTCTTGAAAATATTGGATCTGAAACGTGAAACAGACGACAGTTTAAAATTTGGCACCAAAAGGGTTAAATTAATTTCTTTTTCCACAGGACAATTGAACATCACACTTGATGATCTGGAGCTGCTAGATGATGTGTGGGAGGAAATGGAAGAGATAGTAGACAGTGATGCCAGTTCAGAAGGCGCCCGTGTTTCAGATTCGGAAGAGGTCCAGGTTTCAGAAGACAGTGAAGAAGAAACATCTGAAGAACAACTTACCAGTAAGGCCCTTAACAGGACACATTAAAGACAATAAAATGCACATCAACCTTTTTCCTATGGAGCACTAGTATGATGTAGTTGGTTGCTTAAGGCTTAGGTTAATGTATATGCATCTTGAATAATATGAAACTGAAATATATTGTGGTTGTTCTATTTAGATCTAGATTAATGCCCTTTAACACCTTAATGATGATGATAAGAGTTTTCTGTGATAAAAAAATATAACATGTTGCCAACTCTTTAATTAATTAAAAATTTGATAAGTACTAGATTTTAAATTTATGAAATTACTTCAGTCATTGAAAATTTACAAGCCATGTAAGACTTGAAGCAGAAAAGTGTTTCAATTAAAATTTATAAAGATGCTTTAAGTTTAAGATTCTTTCATGAGATTTAGTATACATGACGTGACACCAACTGAACCCTTTCGCCGCAAAATTTCAACTGATGTCAACAACAAGTTTTTGCTAACATATAATTTTTAAAAAAGATATCAGATTTTTTTTTAATGAAGTTTCTTATATTCAGACTTAATGTTGCAAAAACATAAAGTCTCTCATCAGCTGCTTTAAAGGTGGTCTCCTATCTGAGACTTCTTTTTTGTGCAATGTTAACTTAAGTCACAAATGGCCAAGAAAGGATTAACAAAAGAAAACAGATTTTAAATATAGCTTATAATTTCTTTCAGATATCAGCGAAGACATGTCTTCAGTTTCTATTTCCAATGTTTAAGCTTCTGGTGACATCGCTTACTATGACATCACATTTGACAACATTAACCAGAAGATCGGTGTGCGGCACCATGTACGTGGTAAAAAAGCTATGATGCTTAACATGGTCAACGGATATGCCTGTAAAGAGCGCATTGGCAGCTTTGGATTGTCAAACGACATGCCATCTTCAGACACTGTACGTAACATACCAATAGCTGACCTGCTGCCATCTGATGGTGATGAGATACTTCTAAAGAACGAACTTGAAGTGATAGTCACACGAATCCTATCGTCTTACATACCAGCGTTTAAGGATGTGGAAACTGTGGAATCCATACCTCACCTTTTCTCAGAGCAATCAACCCGTAAGAGTGAAATAGTAAGTACATGTACATGTTAATAACTTTTCCACAGGGAAAATAAATCCGGCTGCCAAAAATAATAGTCTACTGATTTATCATCTGTTTAATTTTTTAAACCATATTAGATTTTTTAAATTTGGCGAAAATGTTGCCCGAGTGTCAAATTGTAGAAATCCTGATCAAACGATGAGTTACTCAGTGTCTGATCTGGATTCATGCTAGTCGATAACACTATGGTTGCAATAGGCACAATATGGGTTACCGGCAATTGATAGATGCATAAGAGAGGGGGGGGGTTGCACTGCCACTTTGCTGTCTAAACTGACACAAAAAAGAAATGCAAAAAGTATAAAAATATTTTCCTCACTAACTTGCCACTGTAACTTCTATCGATACAAAATTGGGTCCAAGGCTGGGGAAAAGGCCCTTACAGCACTGCAAAATATGTAGACCATGATCCGACGCCGCGTTAAAAACGCGGTGTCGGATCATGGTTTACACTGTTTGCAGAGTTATATGTAAATATCCAAATGTGATAAACAAGTTGCAAACCACGCTGACCCTAATCGGAAGTCTCTATGTCTGATCTAGGTCTACACTGATTACAATGCTGTAAGGGCCCTTTTCCCAGCCGGCGGCCCAAATCTGAAATATATGTACCCTGTACTGTAATCCTTTCATGCAATTGAAATTTTTTGGTAATCGTTCAACCACTTCACGTCACCCGAGTAGTGTTGCATAAATTTCTAATGCACAGAGTGCACTGTGACCACGTGGCAATTCGATATAAAGTATGTTGTTTTTGACCACGTGGCAATTTGATATAAAGTATGTTGTTTTAGGTATGGGTTTCAAAAAGTTTGCCCAAGCTTATTTTTTAACCCTTAGCCTGCTAATAGCGACCATAAGTATACTTCAAAACAGCTTGAATCCGGATCAGACACAAGTCTGCGTCTGATCCGGATCAAAGCTGTTTGACTCTTGAAACGATATCGCCAAACTTAAAGTAAATCGCACGACATTGAAAATTGACGCAGACGACAATTGTATCAGATGACAGTTTTCTCAGCAGGCTAAGGGTTAACAGAATTTGTTCAATTCTTAACAAACTTTACACATATTTTGTGACCATTATTTACTGATCAAGTGTGATAGCCATGTAAAACACTACATTCCTTTGGAGGTTATGGCCCTTTATTTGCAAAAATAATTTGTATTATGTCTAGTTTAGAAAATAAATGGTCATCAATTACACTTACTGCAATTTATTGCATAGACATTATTAACATGCAAGTATCCTGTTGTGACAAAACAGATAGATTTAAATATATCACTAGTGCACAGTAAAAGCTGTATTAAAGGGCCACTCAATTTTTTATAAGGGAGTACCTTTCTTGAAACGTATTAAATTACAATAGCATTGCATAATGAGTATTTCATGTTGCTACCGAACCTTTTATAAAGTTTGTTTATGACCACCCTGTATGCGTTGAAAAAATGATCTAATCATAAGTCAGTCAAATGCATTAAAGTAATCCATGTTGTTGATATGCGCATGTCGTCTTAATAGAAATGCTTTGATGAAGCTTGACTATTTTACCTTATATATATGCTAGTTTAAATATTCGTATGAACAGGATGACGAATAATCTCGTATTTCAATCCACCTTTTTAATTTATTTCCAAAACATTCTGGGAAATACATGTAGACCATTTCTTCTTTTCTGAATGTCAATAGCCATCGCAGAGATTGACGTAGAGAAGGACGTATCGGATGCCCATACAATTGAACAAAATAGCACAGTACATTGCGTCCAATTCAGTTGTATGAACATGTAGTAGCTCACAACTCATAACACGTCAACAATGGTGTACCTCAATATATAAAGCAAGCGATGTCAAATACACAGCTTATATCAATATACATCATCAGTTGCGTTCAAACAAGGAGTAGTTTCATTTATGCAAAATGGTACCTGTGGCTTGTTATTACATCTACATCGCAAAACATGTGAAAAATAGACCAATACTTATCGTAGATAATAATCCAATCACCAACATGCTTTGTAATGGAATACTTAGAGCTACAATAACTAAAGAGACTTGATTTTGCCCAATACAAATAAATTACTGCTGCTGTAGTAATAAGAAACCAGGGAAAATAATCCAATTAGGAGAGCATAGTACATGCAACAATTTGTCATTCTACGAATGCCTCTAACAATTATAAAGATAGTTAATTAACTGTTTTCTTTGAGGCACAAGGGATGTCCAATCAAGTAGGTTCCTCAATAGATCGTGGAGTTATTTAATTAAGAGGCGGGCAGATAGTCGATAAAAACTGCCCAATTTGTCAGAGAAATATTGTATTAGTCGACCAAACGGGGAACGTTGTATTATTTTACACTAGTATGTCAATGTGTTTCACTGTTTCTTCTCTTCCAAGAAAGCAATGCTTTGATTGATTTCGTGCAAGAAAGAAGAACATGTCGGTATTCTGTCAAAATATATGATACGTGCAAAGTTGTCATACTAGCAATAACATTGGTGCAGCACTAATTATATTGTTTATCGTTGATATGTTTTCCTTTACCGAAATGCCTTGATAGGTTTTACATAATAAGTGTCATTGCGACAACATAAAATTTACAGATGCTACATACGTGGTTTTAGGCGAAAACCAACAAATACGTCATTTAGGTATGTTCTAATACACATTGGCGACGTTGTTTATTCAACAGCACCATATTGCATTAGGCATGTATAAGCACACTTACTTACGACCATAACAACTTGCGGCTAGATAACTCTTCTACTGCCCCATATGGTTCTGGGGCGTGTCTGTGTGACACAATAATGTTGACCCCTGCGTATCCCTGTCATGGTCGTAAGGTGTGACTGATGGGGTTTGAGTATGAATCTAAAGTTTCTGCATCTATTATTCTCCAGAAGGCATGAAGTGTCTTGATTCATACCCCATATTATCTCGACGTAAATGAAATGTGGAACTAGCACTTTTTTCATGAATTGCGCTATGTGACCCATCTTAATCTTTGATCCGATGATCGAATATTCGTCTTCAAAAGTCAATGTTTTTCTCCCATACTTCACTCAAGCATAATTTAAAAGTGCCAAACATCGTTAATTCTGTTAAGACGCCGAGTTAACTTTACTTGGTTACTCTTATCAGCATCCAGACTGCTTGCAATATTCAACACCAATTCGCCTGTAGCATACATATACTTAGTTTTGTAGCCTTTTATACAGAGTAAACATTAAAAAAACCATACACGAACGACAATTCATATGACATAGAAATTGGCCTATACAGATACCTTTATTAATACAATCTGCTTATTATTCATTACTTTCGCAAGTTTGCCCAACAATTCCGTAAATTTCGCAGAAAAATCAGAAAAATCATAACATCATTCAGACAGAGGAAACAATGCGTGGAAAACAATGACGCAAAATAATGAATATCAATGAATATTCTGTCAGGAATTAATTAACAACTGTCACATAAACTAGAATTGCATCGTTGAAAAAGCGTTAACTTAGCTCATTTCGCCGCCGGTCTTGTTAAAAATCGCAAGTGCACTTTCGGCAGCCGTTCAGTGCCACTCAAAGATGTTGATGGGTAACAAACAGACTTGCAATTAGTGAACGCCATAGCTTTTTTATGGACAAACACACTAATTGTTATCGAACATGGAGAACACAAAATGGCATCTTAACTCTATCGGTATTAAATTTAAAACTGTTCAAGATAAGATATTTTAAAGAAAATAATTAAGAAAAGAATAACAATCACGATTCCTGATGCCTCTAATAGTACTTATTTATACGGCAAAAACTAAAGTCGTTGATTAGACGTCGCCCTTAAAAGGCGGTGTCTGGTCTTGGTCTTTACTCTTTGTAATGAGTCAATTGTCGACATAGGCAGCGAAAGAGTTCATGAAAAACTACGAACATTTGGATCATAGTGGTGAATGGTATATTGACATCTGCCTCATCTCTATTTCCGAAACTAGTTGGAAGATTTTTCCATGCCCTGATTAGCCATTTAGCTGTATAAGACTAATAAATGAAAAGTAAATGGAAACGTTATATGAGTAAGTGCATACAATAAGAGTTTAAAATCTCAATAACAGTTTCCTTAATCTAAACAGATACTTTAATTTACTAGGCATATGAGCCACTCCACCCGAAAAGGGGCACTCGGGCATATTAAAAAGTGCTAGCTCAGCTCTTTTTCAACGCTATTCTTCCAGCATCTAGTTAAGAAAATTACCATTTATATTCATTTAAAGGTAGAATTGGATGTCCTTTAAGATTGCAAACATTGCAGACCCTGACCAGCCGCCACGTCAGTGACGTGGCTGCTGATCTGGGGCTACACTGTATGTTATGCCTGAGTGCCCATTTTCGAGTGACGCGGCTCATTTACTCTAAACTGTATCATTATTTCATCCGTTATTCATGATACTTCTTCTCGATGTAATGCATGTGTGCATTAAGCTGTTTTCTTACATGCATAACAGTGATTGATAGGGATTTCTCAGTGAAAGAAACCCCTATCTTTTCACTGCCGGCAGTGAAATTATGACTTTTCACTGGTGAAATTATAAAAAAAAAAATTGAGTTGAGTTTTTACTCTGATGTTTTTCCTCATTTTGTTTTTATGTTTTTTACTTACATTTTTGATTTTGTTATGTTGGCATTTCTGGTATTGTGGTTACACGTTTTGACTTTTTTTACTTTGTCACCTTTTTTCTTATCAATAACTGTATAAA
>JAULCE010729633.1:0-15336 GCA_032359355.1 Macoma nasuta | reverse complement strand
GTCAACCACTGTGGTCTGATCCGTCTTGCCATTCTTGTCAGACAGACTATCTGAGACTCCCGGGTTCCCATGGGTGAAGTCCCTGTCCCCCTGGCTTTCCAATAAACTGGCCATAGCTACACGAGCCTCTGGTTGCAGTTCCTTGTTGGCCAAGGGCACAGCATCATCCACATCCTCTGTGAAAGCGGCCCAATTTCTATGGACCCTTTCACAGTATTCACAACCCCCGCAAGGTAATTCCCCCGGTCGTACCCCGGCACTGATGGCTCCACAGACCCCAGACGAAGCCGGCTTTCTGGAGAGTGTGTCTGCATTACAGTGTTCGCGACCTGCCCGGTGCTTAAGCACCATGTTGTACTGAGACAGCTCTTCTAGCCATCTAGCCAACTGACCTTGCGGCTCCTTGAATCTCATTAGCCACTGTAGACTTGAATGGTCAGTTCTGACCACAAAAGGTTTCCCTAAGAGATAGTGCCTAAACTGCCTTGTGAAGCGAACTACAGCTAATAGTTCCTTCCTTGTTGTACAGTACCGGCGCTGTTCCTTTGTCAGCGCAAAGCTACCATAAGCTACAACCTTCTCCGCCCCATCCTGGATCTGCAGCAACTCTGCACCAATGGCAAAATCACTTGCATCCGTGTCAAGGATAAACTCATCATTGACATTTGGCAATGCCAATACTGGGGGAGATATCAGAGCTTGTCTCAGGGCTTGAAAAGCTTCGGACTGAGTTTCTGTCCATTGAAAATTCTTTTTGCCAGTCACGGCATATAGTGGTCCCGCTAATTTGGAGAAGTCCTTAACAAAGGCCCTGTGATAGTTTGCAAGACCCATGAAACTCTCCACCTCCTTGGCCGTAGTTGGTGTTGGCCAATCGCGAACCACCTGAATGTCATGTTCAGACATTTCAAGGCTATTCCCGGTAATGTTTCTACCTAGGAATTCTACCTCCTGTTGGAAGAATATGCACTTCTTGGGTTTAAGTTTGAGCCCAAAGTGCCTAAACCTGGATAGAGCTTCCCGCAGGTTCTGCAGGTGCTCATTGAAATTAGAACCCAGTACCAAGATGTCATCTAGGAATGCCAATAGTGTTTTCCATGACATTCCCCTGAATACAAGGTTCATTATTCTAGCATACGTTGCTGGAGCTCCACAGAGGCCAAATCCCATCCGGACATGTTCAAACAAGCCATACTTGGTTATGAAGGCTGTTTTCTTTCTGTCTTCCTCACGGATTGGAACTTGCCAATAAGCTGAATTAGCGTCTAGTTTTGAAAACCATACGCTACCTGCTAACGTATCTAAACAGTCATCTACTAGAGGTAACGGAAATACATCCTTTGCGGTTACATTGTTTAAACCGCGGTAGTCAATGCACCATCTGACTGTGCCGTCCCGCTTCCGTATTAGAACTGGAGGGGATGCCCATTCAGATGTCGACTCTTGAATAACCCCTGATTTAAGCATTTTTTCCAAGTGAGCCTCCTCTTCCCCAGCAAAACCAGAAGGCGTTCGTCGCATGCGCTGTCTTACGGGTCTTGAGTCACCAGTATCAATTGTGTGTTCAATCGTACTGAAGTTACCCAAGTCAAACTCATCCTTGGCAAAAACGTCTTGATTATCAATAAGCAGCTGAGCTAGTTGTGTGCTCTGCGCGTTATCTAAGTGTTTACAAGAGTCCGAAAACATTTGACGTACATGTTCTGGTACACGGGTCTCAAGGCTCTGGGGATCGGTCAACCCCTGTGCCGAGTCCTCGTTCTTTTCAACAGAGTTGACATTGATAGGTTTCTCGGAGTTCGTCTGTTCGACAGTCTCCGCGGAACCTCCTTGCAGGTATTCCCCTACCGGATAAGCCCTACCAATTTCTACCCCCTTGGCCACTAGTTTGTATCTATCACTAGGGTTTACTACGCACATGATTGGTTTTGAATCACCTTCCCGAATCACTCTCGGGATCAGGAGTTTTCCCTGATACTTTCCAGCAGGCTCTATAACATAGTCCGACATTCCCCTATCAATCTTGCACTGTATTTGTGCAACAGAGTTAGGGGGGACAACTATACGCCTAGCAACCGTGATTCTAGCTATTTGTGGATTCCTAGTGCTAGCATCCCCATCTAATGTTATGCACATACCGTCAAAGTACAGCACACCCTTGGCCAAGTCTAATATGGCTTTTCCTACCCCATGCAAGATGTCAAAACCTAGCAACATGTCTTGTTCTATAGGAGCTACATACACCTGCTCTGAATACCATTTGTTACCAATCCTGAGTTTAACAGGACCAGCTACAAAACCGCACATACCCATATCCCGACCCGCCGCTAAAAGTTTTACCTCTCTGAGCTTTTTGGGCTTTTTCTTAAGTGTTTTGTACACCCGATCGGAAATAATGGTTACCTGTGCAGCAGTGTCCACCACAGCTTTGATCGATTTGTCACTCACCTGTATGTGCATGGCATACTGGGAAATCGATTTCATCTGGCAGACAAGCACCTCTTCCGGCTCTACCACACCCTCCTCGTGAGTAAGAGGGGTCGGAGCCCCTTTGTCATTTAGCTCCTTACTTCCCGTTGACAACCGGTTAGTGTCAACCTGATCAGAGTGGCCTAGCGCTGATAGGGTCGAGGGTTGGCCTGTCTCCCTGACCCTTGACCTTTTACTGAAGTGTTACCTGCATTTAGTTGCGGACACTCCCTTTTGAAATGGTCTGTCCCACCACACTGAAAGCAAGCTCTGGTGGAAGACCCAAACCTAGGTTTTGGTCGCTGGCCACCGGCTCCAACTTTCATTTGACGCTGGAGACGCTGCTCCATGTCCTGTAGTGCCTGCATGAAATCTGCAGGATTAGCCGTATCTCTCGACTCACCTGACACCTGGTTGACCGACTGATACTGGTCGTCCGGGCCAGGCCTGCGGCTTGATACCTTCGCCTTGCCATACATAGCCGCATGCACTTGTTGATACTTACGTACCAGCTGTATGGCGGTTTGCACACACTGCGGGGCCTGCATGCAAACGTGGTGACCTGCTTCCTTGTCACTCATGCCCTGACAAAATCTATTCACTGCCTGTTCTGCAGTGAACTTATCAGGGAGCCCCTTATATGCACGTCCCGCAAGTGTCAGTACTCGGTCGCCCCAGTCATCCAGCGATTCACCCGTGTTTTGAGTGGCTAGCTGGAATCTGGCCTGAGCAGTGGCTGGCACCTCCTGCTCCCCGAACCGGGCCTCTAACTTTTGCAGCAATTCTTGGTAAGTGATTTGCTCGCTACCATCACTAATTACAGCGAAATGATCTAGAGCTCTACCCTTGAGACTCCAGCAAAGGCAGTTTAAGCAATCCTCATCCGACCACCCGCATGTTTTTGCGTAGCGGTTAAACTGGATCTTAAATGCCTTCCAATTACCCTTTCCATCAAAAGTAAGATGCTTAGGAAGAGTTGCTAGCAAATCCTTTGCCTTACGCTGCACACTCACCTGTGGGTTAGAATGCACTGAGACGCCAGTCGCACCAGGAAGTGGAGACAACTTTGCTACATCACCTGTGCGTGCAATTGCTGTAGAGGGAGGTGACCAGACCGGTACAGACCCAGTGTGCGGTGTTGTAGGCACATTAATGGGCGATGACCAGGTCGGTGCCGTCCCCGTAAGCAAAGGCGCAGACACACATGGTGGTGCAGACCAGGCTGACACCGACTCCAAATGCGACGATGTCGTGACAGACATTCGTACCATTTTCTAAGGTTTAGGCCTAATTAAATTGATGGGAGTTGATGTATACACAGGTTGGGGAGTTTGCCTTACCTGTGGTACAGGCAATGGCTCCCCAAGCACCGTGTCCACAAATTCATCCTCTGAATCACTCACCTGTGGTTCTTGTGCTATAGGTGTGTGCTCCTGGGGGACTTCTGGGAGGAGGTCACACATTGTATTAAATGCAGACCTGTGCTTTCGCCTTACCTTTTGACGTCGTGGCAAGGTTCTAGGCTCTGTTTTTAAGCCTGCTTGCCACCACTTTTTGGCAGAGTCCCAAACCCCGGTTATTAAACTAACCCCCGGAAGACTAACCTGTTCAGCCTCAACCGTCTGGGATGTACCTACAGGGCTTGGATCAGCTTCTGCCTCAGACCCAGACTCGGATTCTGATTCCACCTGATCAACCAAATCAGTATTTGGGGCGAAATCCAAGCCTGATAACTCCTCAATTGAAAATACGCGCCGGGAAATTGTGGTTAAAATTTCGGGGGTAATATTTCCAGAGCTATTTCTTACCGCTACAATGGCTTTAGACAATTTGCGTCCAATGCCAGGGATACGGGCCAACTCATTTGCAGATGCATAGTTTACTGGCACCTGTGGTTTTTGATCAACAATAGTGTCGGCCATTTTGATTCAAAACAATTATCTATGGTTTAAAAATAATTGCTACAGATATGGATCCGATATAATTTGACAGTTGCAAAATATACCGGGGTCTTACTCGAGGCAGTGGTTGCTTAGAGTAAACTTGACTAACGCGTTGAAACGCAAGGCAATGTCGGTTAAATTCCCTTTTGTTTCAATCGAACGCTGGCTCCCACAGTCGAAGGCGAGTTTTAGCCTAAAACTGTAAACAACAACAAGAATCACGTAAGGACTCGATTGTTATTGTTTGGATCTCGTTTGTTGAAACTGCGCCGGCGTATGTAGGCCAAACACAAATTCAACAGCCGGTAGCGTTCGGCACGGAAATTTCGAAAAATTTCTAGCTGGATTCGTTTTAAAACCCGCTGCCTCCAATAAAGAACCCCTAGCCGAACTTCAAGATTCCTTAGCACTAGGTTAGTACTTACCTAGACTGCGGGGGCCAGTAGTTTGTAATCGTCGATTCCGCTCTAGATGGCTTGCTGTGTTGGTAGCCATCAGCAGACGCCTGATCTCGGACGCTGACGCGCTTGTCTTCGTAACTGCGTCATGCGTCCTTCTTCATCAACTCACGCGCCGCGGGGCGATAAAGCGAGGGACCAGAGACCCGGAGCCCCGGTCACTACACCACTATTGACTGGTGGTCACATTCACCAACACAGTTAAAATTATCTGATTCTAATGATTTGTGTGTCTAAGTATTTGTTTTCTGACATTGCAAATTCAACTAAGCAACTTTCAGAAGTAAAAGTGTTTGCCATAACCCTGACATTTTAAAATGGCTATAAAAAGGTAGGTAAATGTTTATTGTTTACTTACATAGCATTTAATTGAAGAGCCAGCTCGCACACTTTCATTTATGAGCTAGTTTTTACACGGACACTATGCATATTTATGCATAGACACTATAAGTGAATTTCTATATGAACAATATGCCAATTTATCCACGGACACGACAATAAGTGTTACAGGTGAATGGACATGATCTACTTTTCTTCACATTTCCTCATGGAATCAGTGGTGTCTGTTTGAGAATAAAAAGTCACCCGTCACCGGTTCTTGGCATTAACATGTATAAGTCAGTTTTTAAAAGTCATGTTTATCTGAGTACCGGTGTTTCAGTTCAATGGTTCATAAATGATATTTACTTTCATCTTGCAAATCTGTTCTGTGTTTAATAGTTTATCTAGCCAGTATTAAGATCTGGGAACAATATCAGCCTCAAAGTCAGCACCAGTGCCAAACAGAAATCGAAAAAGAGTGGAAATATCTGGAATATTTATATTGTGTAATGAACAATGCGATGAACATAAAAACAACATTTCCTCAGAAGCATGGGGACGCATGGAGGGCAAAACACAAGAATGGAAAGGGTTGCAGAAATTTGGAACTGTTAATGATTCAGTCAAATGGGATGCAGGTCCGAATGGTGACTATTTTCATAAGGCATGCAGTACTGCATTGGTAGCTCAACATGGACTTAAACAGGCATTTATAAGAAAAAAAGATCAAGAACAGAAACAACAAACAGTAGACTCACAAGAAATGCATGCTCAAGACAAGCTGCAAGCTGGACGGTCTTCACGTAGCACATGTCCACTTCATGAAAATAATAAGTGTATTTGGAATATGAAACCAGAATACTTGAAAAACTCCGAAACCTCATGTATTATCCAACAGTGTAAGCGTGGCACACCTTAAAGTCACATGCAACACACTTGGTAGATGATCAGATGAGAGAAAGAATTTTAACTGTCATAGATTCTACCCCAGATCTCTTTGCGTCAGAAAAACGCTAGCATCGTTCTTGCTGGGTGAAATATGTTAAGCTTCACTATAAACATTCTGATTCATCTGATGACCGAATTCACTTACAGAGTGAGGTTAGACAGATGTCTTTTAGGCATGTCTTAACAGTTGTGCTAGAGATGAATGAGACAAGAACAGTACAGGGCCTTCTGGTTGATTATAACCGAATGAGTGTAAACTATTGTCTTGAAACTGTATCGAAAATAAGCACTCTAAAACAAATGCATCAAAATGAATTCAAAGACAACATAGGATTCAATGATCGTTTCCACATGAACCAGAGCACAATTGTATATAATGCATTTGCTGGTGAAAGTAACATAGAAGCAGTCATTTATTCTTGGGTTATGGTGATGAACAGCTACTAAACAATGTTGGAAGGCGTCTGAAAAATAAGTTTACAGAAGAGGTGGGTTTATCTTTGCCTGCAGGCGTTAATGCGCTTGAAAGTATTGAAAAACAAACATGAACTTTTGCACCAACTTTTGACATGGCTCAAGGATCCTGATATAAATGACTTTGCTGAAGCATGTCATGATCCACAAATTGCTGCCTTGGCATCCCCCTTGTTTTCGTTTATCACCGGTAAATACACATCCTTTCAAACAAAGTTATCAATGACTCTTCGTGGATTAACTCGGAGTCGTGAAAGTATTGACATCTTGAAACAATTTGCTCTTGGAATAAGTTACAAAGATGTTCTTGCTCTGTATGAAGCTTTGGCTATGGATGATATCAAAGCAAATGTTGCTTGTCCTGACGAGTTAGCAGATGTTTTTCTAGGAACAAGTATCGTAGATAACGTCGACTTCAAAGATGATACATTGACAGGGGCCGACACATCTCTACTGACCAATGTTATGTTTGTACAATCTGATGATATTATTAATAGACCAATGGACTTCAATCTGACATCAGAGGCACTTATCTAAGAATTTGACTCAGTAATTGAGGATGAGGAGAATCTAATGCAATCATTCTTTGCATCCAAACAGAAGGTCACACAACAGATGCTATGGAAAACAAAAATATAGCCGAAATCATCATTTTTGCACAAGAGTTCGATAATGGTCTTGTGCTATCTGAAGTCATGGAATACCGTGTGACAGAGTGTGTCCCTATATTCAATGTAAATGGAACAATGCAAAAAGGGCAAAAATCAAATCTGGCACAAAATTTAAACTTTATTAAGCTGATGTTCCGGGGTAGATACATTGCATTAGTACATATGGACTCATTTGGAGGCTATCAACCCTTTCTGCTGAGGATAGAGAGAAGCAAGACGAGAGTGCTTATACGTGGGGCGGTTATGCTGCTAAAATGTTTAACCTTGTTGTCCAACGCCATCCTTTTGTAAATGACCCATATGATCAACAAAACAGCGACAAAGATAGTGAGCATGAAGTTTATTGCCTTTTGCTGAAGGGACCAGGGATATTTTCATCAAGAGAAATGATAAACTGCCATCCCATAGGCACTTCAGCAACACGTTAAAGAATCCAGGAAACAAAATTCGGGTGCAACAATTTCTGAAGACTGAGTTCAAAACCCTGTTACTCCAATATCCAGATACAAAATTCATATACTCTGTGAGGGAACGCTGTATTGATTTTTCCATTGAAGAGGAGATAGTTAAGTTGACATGCCAGCGTATGGAAGCCAACACCATTTTGCTGCTCATATTTTCCCAGCTAAGAAAGTCGGGAGTAAAAGATGTCGATGTCATTGATGCAGTATCATAATTATGTTGCACATCAAATTGAAAGTATGCTAGGACTGAAAAGAAAGGAAGACATAATTGTTAGTGCAACACTCCTTGATAAGTTTATCAGCGATTTCTTTATCAAATTTCACATCCTCACTGTTGCAGATGCTATTTCCAGTTTATATTGCCGTGGAAAACCATCAGTCTTTGTCAGCGCAATGAAGTCAGAAGACACATGGGAGCCCCTGATAGGTCTTGGGAAATGTCTCCCAGTGACATCACAAACTCTTAAACAAATAGAGCAGTATACCATCAAATATATATACTAGAACAAATCGAGCAAGACACTTGCAGAAGCTCGGGCCAAGAAGTGGGAGGGAATGAAGAAGAAATCAACTCTTAGGATTCTTTCTGATACACATTCACACAATTTGAAGGTAACACGGTTCAATTATCAGGCATTCATCATGTTAAACTTTATGAATCCAGATGCTTCATCATCTCCCTTTCAGCATGGTTGGAGCTTGAGAGAGGGAAAATGTTGGCCAATACGGTATTCACAGCCTGCATTACCTCAACATCTAAGTGATGCCATAACAAACCGCGCTGTAGACACTGACACATTTCAGATACAAGTAATCTGACTTTGATTTTGATGGATATGGCACTGAGTAGGATGATAACTGTGCAAAGCATCATTAGACAATGTGTTTAGAAATAACTGTGTAATTGTTGGCCAAGGATCCTGATTCAAAATTTTTGGTAACCATTTTGGCAGCCATTTTGGATGTTTTATGGTCAATGTTACCACTTTTATTCTTAAACGTTGTTTAGGTAAATTTGCCATGTCAGAAAACACATACTTAGACACAAAATTTATTAGAATCGGATCATTTTAACTGTGCTGGTGAATTAGTGCGTTGACTTTCGTGACCTTTTGACATTTTTTACCCTAGCGCCCGCATGTTAGGCAGGAGGTATTCTAAACTGTATTTTTTGTAATCCTTATGACTAGACGAAAACATGATATGCATATTGACACGATTTAGATTTAGACCTTTGTTTAACCTCTATTGACCCCTTCCAGAAATGCCTGACATTTTCAAGAGGGCAGCCAAAGTGAAAATCGTTCGGTATACATCAGGGAAACAACGACACTTTCAAACCTTTGTTCCAAGAATTTGGTCACGGGACCTACAGGTTGGTCTCCTACTAAAGACCTACACCAAGCACTTACTACACCTACAAAAAACGATGTGTTCATAATTATTCTTTCCATGTTCACTACTATTCTGGCTAAAAGGCATGTAGTACCTCGCCAGTGATCTGCCCTAGTGGCACCAAGCTTTTAGGTACAACTACTCCACTACACCCATAATCTCTGAGTACTGAAATCTCAGTCTGTTCTTACACCTCTTGTTACCGGCATGATTGGACTCGACTGCTTGCTTGCAGAGCTGACTACAGTATCAAAAGTTGTACTAACTGCCCGAGTAGAAGAATTTGAAGTCAATGTACAAGCTTTGCACACATTTCTACTTGACTCTTTCTTTGTGTGTGGTAATATAGCCGGACAGTCCTTACAAATTACAGTCCTTTGCAAAATGATTCATTCTATTACACTCAAAGCACCGTCTCCCTTCACGTGCTTTCTGCATATACTCAGTATTCTTACCTTGGTTGGTTTGCTGAATGGCGCTGACTGTATTCGTGTGGCTCTGTGATGGTGTAGCCAAACTTTTGGCATTTTCACCCCTGGCCTCTTTGAACTGATCAGCCAACGCAGTCATCTCTGCTTTCGATGAAGGTATATACGTTCCTTGAGAAATAGTCTTAGATCCTTGTTACATACATGCATAAATTGATTTCTTGTCATAAGATCAAACAATTCATCATAGGTCTTGCCTGAACCTGCCATTTCAACCCATCTCGTCAGATAACTTGACTGTCTCACTGCAAAATTGAATTAAAGTCTCACCTGATTCTGATCTACAAGATCTAAATCTTGATTTGAAGCCTTCTTCGGTAATCTCATACCTCTTCAGTAGGGCCTCTTTAAACTTCTAGTAATTCAGAGCCTTCTCAGGGGGTAACATAGCATAAAGGTCTAGAGCTCTATCATTCAATAATGCACTTAAATGTGTTGCCAACAAATCACTATTCCTTTTCATGCCCCCAGCATCTATATATCCGTCCATCAGTGCGTGGTTGCGTACGTGCGTGCGTACGAGCTTAACCAGATTTTACCGTTTCGTCTAGCATCAACACCGCTTGCTAGAATGTTTTAATTTGGTAAATTGTTGTTGCCTTGAACCATTCCCATCCACATATATAACCCAACATCCATTTGACCTTGACCTAGACCTAACTTGGACTTAGAAATTCGCTAGTTCTTGGTTAAATAGATTTTTACCGTTTCGTCTAGCATCAACACCGCCTGCTAGAATGTTTTAAATTGGTAAATGGTTGTTTCCTTGGACTATTCCCATCCACGTATATCACCAAACGTCCATTTGTCCTTGACCTTGACCTTATTTGGATTTATATAGTTTCAAACGGCTAATTCTTGGAGAATTGACCGTTTCGTCTAACATCAACACTGCTAACAAGAACGGTTGGATACTTATACAGATGTTGCCTTGGACCATTCCAAAACATCCATATCACCAAAACTCCCTATTTTGGTCTTTGAAAAGATTCAAAATATAATGTCAAGGATGCCACCAGGGGCATAAGCGTTTATTGAACGCGGCGTTCTCGTTTTGGCTGTTGCATATACCTTAAATCGTTAGAGATCTCTATTAATTTCATCTTTATCTTCTTCAAAGGGAGGTAATTTTGGACCCTATAAGGAATAAATGACCCTACTGCTCCCTTAGGATGTGCACCTTACTCAAGCATTTCATTTTCATGCTGTTGCTCTAAATGTTTAAGTTTAAATTCCGTATCTATTTCCCCCCTCTAATTCGAGATCTCCTTCTTCAACTCTAACTTTTCTAACGTTATCCTATACCCTTGACCCTCTTTCTCCTTCTGTCTTAAAGCAACCTTTTCCTCTCTTAATATGGCTTGCTGATCTTTGATAAATTCTTGTATGTTAGCCCCTTCATATTCTAGGGTAATACCCAACTGCCTTAACTCATTAAGGCCATACTTCTCACTACTTAAAAAGGGATACAACCAGCAAAAAATATAGAATATGGAATATTATAGAATATCTCATAAACAGGTGACCGATCAGAGCGACTAAACTGAGTACTTTTACTATAAGCAAACACATTTTATTCTAACATCCGTCTACTCCTATGTCTGACCAGTTAATCGTCAACTGTGTCAAGTCGAGGTCCACACTGGCTCCCCCCACACTGGGTCTTTGCTTTAAGCCTCGCACCCTCTGCAACAATACTCATACAAGAGCGTGGACTTACAGTATACACATATATAGTAAAAACAATCAAATTTTCTCCATTCTTACTGTAAACTTTAACTCGTAACTATAATATAAAATTGAAAACAATGTCTTATATACACGCATTCTTGTTGCACTTGATAATGGTCCTGTCTATGTGTTGATGGCTTGATAGTTCTTGTGGTTTATTGATATTGACCTTAATGATCACCCTTTTACAGAATTTACACACCACTTTAATTGCCTCTACCTGTCTGGAGGGGTCATCGTCCCGTGGAGGTGAACATTGGAAACGGCAGCTGTGCAACTCTGCTGCTGTTTCTGATGGCTAACAGTCCAGTCACCCCTAGTGGGTTGGGGGTATAGAAACTGATCCATTGCCTTCATGCATGGTGGTAAGAGCCCACCAAATTGGACCACCTGTTTGCCGTGGGTGGCGTCTCGTACCTCTGGGATGATGGGATCCTGGTAGTTGAGCAGGGGTGGCATCGGAGCGTATGTCGCCTCATCGTTGGTGTATTGGTGGAATTTCTTGCCAGCATGCTGGTGGGTTTTTCCGTTGATATGCTTGCGATACGCAATACACTACTTTGGCCCGGAGTTCTGGAGAAGACGAGCGGTCAGTCTAGGGCCCGGACTTGATCAATCGGCTTACCATTTCTTTCCCAGGAGTGCTTCATATTGCTTTTTTAGTTATCTCTTTTTCCCCAACTATATTATATGGATAGAGTCAATTTATTTCTTGACTTTACTTTCTGTTGTAATGCTGAAGCGCTCTTGGAGGCGATGGGTTAGGGCTAATCGGGTAAAATTGTGTATGGTTGACCAGCTTTTCCAGCGTCGATCAACCTATTGGCCAGACGGTTCCCTATTTAGCGGTAGTGTTCCTGAGGTACGGGGTTGGCTTGACCTTGCATTTTGCCTGAGTATATCATCCATTGTAGCCCTGTTGTTCTTTCGCTGGAGATATCCCGAAAGGCATCCCCTTGTTGGACTCCGTGGTGGTTGGGGAGCATGGATGATGAATTTTCTGCGGAAGCGCCATGGAATCATATGATTCACGCTCTGTCAAACGGAAAAACGATAACCGACAATCCAGAAGATGACTGCCTTGTACATGAAAACGTATCAACAAATCTCAGTTTTCTCATTTATTGTAATTGAATCTGAAGAAGAAAACAAATAACTAAAGTCTCGCCTTTCATTATTGAAAAACAAATTCAAAGTATACTGGGAACACCGCAATCTGTCAAAAAAATAAAGAAATGGCACTTTATTAATTCAATGTAGAACAAAAACACAATCAGACAATCTTTAAAAGAACAAACTTTTCTTTGGAATTAAAGTTAAGGTTTACCAACATCCAACTTTGAATTCCTGTAAAGGTATTATAAGATGTTGTGACTTGGCCAACTGTGAAAATATAGAAGAAATTAAAACAAACCTCAAACCAAAAGGAATCAAAACAAAAAGAAACGGTGTACTCCTTGACACCGATACATACATTCTTACCGTTGACACGCCGGTACTTCCCGAAAATATCTACATTAACTATGAAAAAATCACAGTTCAACCATATATAACAAATCCTCTAAGATGCTTTAAATGTCAAAAGTTTGGTCATCACATTAAAAACTGCAGAGCAGAAGCAGCGTATGCCAAATAATCAGAAAAAGGCCACGCTTTTGATGACTGTGTGAATGACCCAAAATGTGCAAACTATGGAGAATGTCATCCTTCATTTTCAAACAATTGTCCGATGAGTACTTAACAAAATTACATTTCCAGAAGCTAGAAAACAAGTCGAAACCACATTACCCCAACAGATAGACCTACTTATGCTGAAGCAGTTAAACCTAATAAAGACACTTGCCAAACTTGCACCGTCATTATTGAAGAACTTTTAAATTATTTTCCACAGGTTGCAGATTTAATTTTGAAAAAAACTGAACATGTCAAAGCCAGAGGTATCTGAAACAACACCAAAACTACATGAATAATCAAAACAAACACAAAATAAAAACGTTCCTAAACAGAATAGTTCTACTACATTTCAAACATCAGGTCAAAACTCAAAGAAATCAGTACAAGATTCCCAGTCTACTTCTACTGTACCAAATAACTGAACAGAAATAAAAAAAACTCTGCTAATAAGCAGAAACAAAATCCTCCGGTGAAACAAACTTCACCGGAAAAACAAACTAAAACAAACAGGACCAGTCATCTGAAAAATCGGATCAATCAAAATGTATCATAAAATCATCAAAACTGATACGCTATAGAGTGGATGAGAACCACGATTCGTCGAAGGTGGTTCTCGATCCAATACAGGGTTTTCCAATTAGAGGACGTGGAGGCTGAAGAACATTCTTTAGCGTCCATGCCTTCTTTGTGGGCGGACCCGCCGGAGTCTTTGGGAGACTCAGATGCGGATTGATTCAATAGTTTCATGGAAAACACGTTAATCGAATGGAACTGTCGAGGTCTTAAGTCCAATTATAATTAAATTCTTTTGTTACTTTCTTCCTTTTCTCCTTCTATCCTTTGCTTTCAAGAAACTACGTTATAAACGTCTGACGCAATTTCATTTAAACAATACTCAATTTACGATCACATTTCAACTAATGTGGACAGAGCGTCTGGTGGTGCTTCTGTTGTTGTTAATCACAGACTTCCTCAAAGTAAAATTGATATAAAGACACCACTGCAGGCACTGTTACATTACATAAAACTATTTCTATATGCTCAATTTTTTTACCACCAAATAGTAATGTAACCAAAGAACAATTGCCAGAACCGTTTATTCTTCTTGGTGACCTTATTGGCCATAGTCCACTTTGGGGATGTTCTAGTGTCAATAATCGTGGCAAACTTGTAGAATATTTTATAGGGAAAAATGATCTTTGTCTTCTTAACGACAAATCGTTTACATATCTCCACCATGCCACGGGTCATTACTCTTCTTTAGATATATCTATTTGTAGCCCAATTTTTTTCTATACTATGAATTCAAAGTTCATGATGGCGTGTGTGGTAGAGATCACTTTCCAACATTTTTAACAAGTGTTACACCTGTAACATCTGGCCAGATCCCTCGTTGGAAAATTTCAAAGGCCAACTGGAAAAAAATGATGCATTATGTTATTCTAAGTTATATCCCGATCGTTTCAAAGATTTGGACGATCCTATCGCCGATTTTTTTCTAAAAATTTAAAAATCGCTAAAGAATGTATCCCTAAGAACACGACAAATTTAAAAAGAAACCGACCATGGTTTAATGAGGATTGAAAAACCTCTATTAAAGAACGCAGGGCGGCTATTCGAACCTTTAAAATTACTCCAAATCAGAATAATCTGCAAATATTTAAAACCTTTAGAGCTAAGGCTCGCCGTACAGTTAGACAAGCAAAAATGAAATCTTGGCAATCTTATGTTTCGAAACTAAACGCCCGTACCTCTATTAAAAACGTTTGGAATATGGTTAGAAAAATTAGTGGCAAACATAAAAAATATATCAGTAAACCACTTGAATAAAGCTAATTCCGAAATAGCATCGGAAAATAAAGATATTGCCGACACTTTGGCTAATGCTTTCTCTAAGAACTTATCACCATTAAATTATTCGAAAGAGTTTCAAAAGACGAAAAAGCAAACAGAGAAAGTTAGATTAAATTTCAAATCGACCAACGATGAAGATTATAATAAGCATTTTACTCAAACAGAGTAAAGCTACAGCAGTTGGCCCAGACGATAGTCACTATCAATTATTAAAACACTTACCACTTGGTTCTATGAAGCTCGTATCTCCATTTTTAATCATATTTGGGGAAACTGGTGTTTTACCACCATCATGGAAGGAGGCTAATATTATACCAATAGCCAAGCCAGGCAAGGATAGCTCTTATGCTTCAAATTATCGTCCGGTTGCTCTAACGATTTTTTATTTTTTTTTATTTTTTTTTTTGTAAAACCCTTGAACGAATGATTAATAATCGACTCGATTA
>JAULCE010729522.1:0-15338 GCA_032359355.1 Macoma nasuta | reverse complement strand
ATCAGACGCCGAGTTACTCGGCGTCTGATCTGGATCCAAGCTGTTTGAATTATCACCTTAGTCGCGAATAGCAGGCTTAAGGATTAATAGTTTCGTAATGATGATCAAAAAATTATGATTTGGTACATTATAAGTTTAGTTCGGAAAACACTTGAAACAATAAACAGAAAATACGTAAAAAAAACGTTCGACAATTGCATTTTCGATGGCTTGGTCCAAAACTATTGTAACTCCTTCACCAATGTGAAGGAGTAACAATAGTTTTGCACCAAGTCATTGATTTGTTGTACCTTTTTCAGCTGTGTACAAGGACTACCACGGTGACTATGACATGACGATATACCTGGGCACCATCGGACATCTTACTGGCGGTCTTTTCATGGCAACTGGTTTTTTGTATTTCTGCTTCAGAAACCGAGAGAAAAATGTGTCGTCTAAACGCAGCAGAAACATTCATACTAGCTCAGAAATACCTGCTAAGAAAAGTGTCGTCTGCTAAAGATATATCGTATGCTTCACCTTTATGAAATAGTGTCCGGTTTCTTCAATGTTGTGTCAAATAGCTTTGAATCAGACCACACGCCTTGTATTAATGAGGAAAGGTGGTGTCATATCAATCACTTGACAGAGTGTAATGATTCAATATATCTAATGCGTATTCAGTCTATGTTTAAACACTACACATTTTGTCTAAATATCCCCACAACAAAGTTATGACGGGTATACTCGAATCACATGGCCGTTCGTCCGTATACACAGTTTTGTCTGGTTTTGAACTTTGTCATTTTTGAATAAATCTTTTTTAAACTTTCAGATACTAATAGTTATGATTTAAACCTTTGCCTCTGTGGATAAGGTGGGAGTCATATTATCCTGACTAGAGTTATGACCCGTTATTGAGTTAAAAAGGCAGAGTTAGCCTTGTCCGGGACTCATCTTTGTAATTACAGTGATTTTTCGATAACTCGAAATTCGATAACTCGAAATCCTAATTTGTCGATCTTTTGAGCTGCACCAATATTACAATTGTATTGCTTTTTACACTCGTATCGGGGTTGTGGGAACTATTTTTACAGAAGTGCGAATGAATTCGCACTTTGGGTGATTATGACTTGTAAAAATAGTCCCCACAACTTTGAGTTATCGTGATTTTACTGTATGAGCACATCTATTTAATGCCCCCGGAGGGTAGCATATAGTAGTCGGACTGTATGTCCGTTCACCTGTCTGTGCGTCTTCTAGTCCGATCAGTAACTAATTAAAAATAATTAAAAATGCGTCAATCCACTGACCTCAAACTTAGTAGGCTGGTTGGACATGGACAGCAGATGGAAGGTCAAGGTCAATGTGGACTTTTTTCTGAAAAACGGTTTCCGATCAATAACTAAAAATACGCTTCGCCCTTGGGACCTCAAACTTGGTAGGCTGGTTGATCATGACAAGCAGATGAACCCTATCTAATTTGTCGATTGATCAATGTCAGTGTGATAATGAGCTGAAATATGGTTTGGTTCCGGATCAGACGCCGAATTAATCAGTGTTTTCTCATGAATGTATTTAACTCAAAGTTTCGGCGTTATAAAACAAATAATGAGTATTGCGCACGTGTCATTATCAACACGAATATTGCCAGTGGACATTGATATCATAATACACGGTGGCTGTTTAATCCAATCAAGTAATAGTATTAAAATATATATACATATACAATATTGTATTGATAAAGGGAGATACTTAACTAACACTTACAGTACGCTTTCAAGGGTGTAGGGTTATTTAAAGATACAAGCTCACTGTAGTAAAATATTATAGAGAAAGGTAGACAAATCAGTGAACAAACTACAAAGATATACGTAGACACCTACTCAGATACGGCAGCAGCGCCCAGCTGTGATCATGATTCTCCATAGAGAATCTTCAATCTCAGCTTTATAAAACACAGCCATGTTCACAACACTCTGCACTGGGTAGGCAAGTTTGCCTTGCATTCAGGCTTAAGGTTATACCATTTAACATATGCTATGAAGACTCATAATAAAGATAGATGCTGGACCTGTAAGACACAGAAGTTCAATTGTATTGATAAAGGGAGAGAAATAACTTACTCGTACACGACGCTTTCAAGGGAGTATGATCTTTTTGGGTAGAAACCGTTTACGTGTGCATATATATATCGAAATAGCTTTATTCAGCTATTGTTGGACTTCAAAAATATAACAGGAATATTAAAATCCCGTCAGTATTCCCATAAATATCCTGAACATAGATGTGTTAATCATTTAATTGCAAGAAACAGCTCGGACATCTTTATATTAGATCTTTGAAACAATGTCCTTTTAAATAACGAGTCTAGACCCGGATCAGTTTTCTACATAAAGTTGTGACCCGGTTCAGTTTTCTATATCCGCTGGACGATAATTATAGGTTATTAGGTGTGTATAGAAATATATGCACAAGTTCGTTCGTGGTTTTATTGCATGACTTGAGGGATACAATATCATTCCACGGAAGAACGAGTGCATATATTTACAGACACACCTAATAGCCTTTTTATTACACACGCGTTATAAAATATGACTTCAAAAATAAACCTTTTGATTTTTCATTGATAAATTTCGTCCAATTTCATTTAATAGGTTTTACTCGATCTTAGCGATTTGAGACGATTTGAGCAAAATTAGCACAATGAACCCCTCCACATAAAATTATGTAATATATGTCAACGTATCAGAACTATGCATGAACATCTAGCCTGCATGTCGCGTCGTTTTTTGTACACATATATGCTAACCGTTAGGTAAACTTATCCGATCTTTTTACTTTATCGTTTCCTTAGTATTTGTTTTGTTTTTGTTTTCGTTGGGCTTTACGTCATTCCGACAGTATTTCAGTCATTTCGCGACGCCCGGCTAATAACTAGTGGAGGAAGACCTCAAAAACTCGTCTGAGTTGCACAGACAGACAACTTGGTAGAACCACTGACCTACCGCAAGCCAGCCGGAAGGCTTCCTAACATAATTGTTCACCCCGTGCGAGGCTCGAACCCACAGCGGTGAGGTTCCTTGGTATACATTTGTGTTTAGGTAACCGTGGATCCATCAATATGATGGAATCGCTATTTTTTGCGTCTTTCTGGTCTTGTTAACACCATTGGCTGATAGCATGACGTAACACAAACATATGTATGCGGGACGAATCTATTACGCTTATGGGTAGAAACCGTTTACGTGCTCAAACTCTATGTACGAAAGTATCGATTGAGAAAATACTTTAAGCGTTTTATCAAAAAAGTATTCTGTAAAACTATATATTGTAGGTTATGTTCTTTTTCTGTCAAAACACTAACCAAGTACATGACGTGTCATCATAAAACGCTCGTCGAAACACCAAACCTCATCACTATTTTTTTCTTATGCCAACACATAGTATGGCTTTTTTTATGACGCAGTCAAGCTCACGTAATTATTCTGGAATTTCTCTTACAGATGTATCGCGACTGTCACAACAGAAAAGTTTTTTATTTTATACGATCTGTCCTTATTAAATAGGTAAAGTTGTTGAAATTTAAAGAGACTCTCACTGGTGTTCTATCTAACTCGCTTCCTCTCACACAGAACATTTTCATATCAACAGTGTTGCAGAATAATGAAGAGTCAAACGGCTGGCACGAATCTAGATCTAGTCACGAAAGTCAATCGGCAGTAAATATATATTCATGCACTCGGGGTGTTTGACGAAAACTTTGATAATCGATGTTGCTCTCCAGACATGGTAAAACTGATGCCAAATTTATGCAGATCAGTGCGGTCAAAAACAGTCCATCTACACACCAATATAAAACGTTCAATACACCAATATGAAACAGAGGTTTCGTCTTACATTGAAAGTGAACGAGAAATTTATTTATGTATGTAATAATACACAAGGCATGGTACTTATAAACCGTCAATAGCTCCATTAAAGTTCTTCAGTTTGGGATGTTTATCATTTATTAATATATACAGAAGGGTCCTTTTATATAAAGACATACTACCAGGGTCATAATTATGTATATAGTTCGGACCCGGATCATTAATATAGTTTTGACCTGGGTCATACTTCTATATAGAATAGGGACTCCCTATTCTTTGCAATGAAATTACTCTACTTATACCTGAAGAACAATTATGCTATAGTAGACAAGTAAGTCAGGTAGGACACATCACACTTACACAAATATAAACGCACACACACGCAAACACAACATATAGAGAGCACACAAGTACAGATAACAAACATAAAACTAGGGTAAAGACAGGAGAAACGCATTACAACTGTCACGTGCAAATTGCCACTGTGGATTTAATAAGGGGCGCCAAACCTCACCTTTATTAGCTTCATCACCAAATCAGACGTACATAGCAAATACAAGTTATCCTCGTCAGACTATTCCTTTCCATTAGTGATTGCAAATTCAGTTGTAACATATATTGAAAGCATAGTCCTGTAAATAGTGACGGCTTTAACTGTTCCCGCCAATCACCAATGTACTCAATAGTCTGTCTGTAGTCAGAGTTACTATATAGTTGCCATCAAGGGTACGACAGAACGGCACCATACAACGATTCGACTTTCTTCTTCCACGGAATGTTTTTAAGTGCCCTGCCTTATTTATTATCATCAAACGGAATATTAATAAAAAATGCTTTGTAACTTGTTATTTCATCGTCCAGTTTAAGACGCCAATAGTTGGTCATTGTGTGATATTTCTCATGTGGAAACGATATCATTATTAAAAGAATAGAAAGCGATCACCATTTATAAAGGATCCCGAGTCACAGTTTTGACCAGAGTCTAAAATCTACATTGACTTTTGGACCGGGTAATGATTACATATAGACTTTTGCTCAGCAGGTGCCAATTAAACGGCAGATACATAGGAAGCACATGGATCTAGTGTCCAAGTCAGCCAAGCATTGTATGAGAGGCTCTGACAATCTTAGGGGTGCATGTTTAATTCACTGTAAGAACTTAAACATTACTGTAAATCAGAACTATTTAACCTATTCAGACCCCGGATCTTATTCTACGATGTTTGCTTATATCCATTTTGAGAAATCAGAAACAGATGTGAACGACACAAACAAACAAATAACCATTGTCGTAGTTGTATTCCCGATTAAAAAAAGACTCCCCTTGTGAAGCACCTCTATGTAGAATTATTTTATTCCTGGTAAAGTGTCCAGTTGCCGGTGTCGATGCATGCATGTATTGATTTGTTGGCGATTAACAGATTAGTAACGCTTGGTTGCACATGTATGGCTTCAAATAGCTTATTAATCTACCCGTCTCGTCGTGACATTACAAGTACTTTCCCTTTCGCTAAGTCTCGATCCTAGACTTGGTTGGGGAAAGAGCCCATGGGACAAACAATTCCCGGTCAGGCAATTGTACATGACCCACCTCTGCCACCATCTGTAACGTTGTCACCGACTAGCGGCTGACCCGCGACGTTCTCTAGTAACTTACCGTCCAGAACTTTGCTGGAAAAACAGCTCCCCAGCAAGACTGGTTTTAGCGTTTATAAACATATCCTTCTCGCCATGGCACAATACAATATCAGCTGAAAACATGTATTCCTCAAAAACATTTGGTAGCTCAACAATCCTGATGATAAACAACGTTCACCCAAATCAGCCACCGGTTTCTCCAAATCGGCCTCTTGTTAGGGTCTGTACTTTCCCAATCCAATAAGAATCAACAGAATGTCCTCCTCTACCATTGCAAACAGTTCACACCTTGACTAAACGCCGTATTAAAAAAAGAAGTGACGGGTCACAATATTGTGTAGCGGACAAAATGTCAAAGGCATACTTAAACACTAACGACTTTGGGAATAATATTCACAGTGTCATGTGAGGCAAAATAAGATTTTTTACATCAAACATACGATAAAAACAAGGTTAAACACGCATCTGGACTTATTTTACATGCAAAACAGTACACACTTTTACATGCGGTAGGTAATTTCACTTCACGTGAATGGGGTCATAATCGAATGGCTTGTAGGTCGTTTTTCTATATAGAATTATGACCCCGGGCCTCTTTTAATATAATTTTGACCAGGGGTTATTATTCTATGGGGAGGTCATTTTACTTCATTACACCGGCGAAACGGAAACCCCAAAAAATTGAAAAGATACCACAAAATGGAAATATAGAAACCGATATGGTTAACTAACTCTAATTGTGTTTGCTTTTAATAAAAAAATGACAAATCAGTACAAAAAGACTATGTCCCCATCTATATTTGTGAACATAGGAAATTAGATGGTTGAAAGGCATAGAAATTGGGACTTCCTTAATTTTGGTTCTACATAGATGGTTGACCCAGTACAACCCCAGCTAAACCAATTGTGTTATGTATTTCCGATGGCTATTCACAGCTCAACTAATTATCTATAATTTCTCGATGATTAAGTTAGGTGATAGAGCCAGCAAATCTCCAGCTCACCCATCTATTCACTTTTTTCCGGAATGTTTGGCTAGGTGGTTGACCAAGTATAGCCCCAGCCCAACCATTTATTTTATTTTCCCGGTGGTGGTTTATTCAGTAAATACCCAGCTCAACAAAACATCAGAAATAAGTAAATTCGCTTTGAAATATCCTAAACCCTAATATTCGATTAAACTTTCTTGAATAAAAAGTGAATTCCAAAATTAAACGCCGCCTTCTACAGGCGGCGTATGATCGGTAATTTAGATTTGTTTACAATGACGATGTCAGTCGTATGGTGATGAAAGGGTTGAATATAAGGTTTATGTAGTTTTCATAAAATGGTTGGCTATACTGTATATATGACATGTACATTAAACAGCAATATGAAATAATGCTTTTTTTTGTGTCGATGTTTTTAATGTCGATTACAAATCGAAATAAAAACATAATTTCCTCCTTTATTTCACCATGACTGGTATGATTGGGTCTGATTTCGACCATGTATCGCTGCACAGTAATATGCGATAACATTGTGCCTTTGTTGACTTTAAGATAACCTAGCTGAAACATCATTACGATGAAATTTGTAAAAAGAAAATATAAAACAAATCGGAATTTGTTTAGAGCTGACAAGTAGTTGTCTTGTTGATGGGTCTCTAACCTACTGGTCATAAACTGTCCGTCTGTTTCGAAGTTTGTCTCCTGTCTGTCTAAATGTAGAAATCCTTTCAACCATTACATATCATTATTTATAGCACATTTTGGATGTTGCAGTTCACACTTTCTTTAACATGGAATACTTAGTTTTTCAAATTAATTGAAGATCCCTTAATGATAAAATCACAAAGGCCACATCTCGGTTCTTTGCATTTAGTAACGGAAGGAGAAATTTTGGGAGTTGGAGTTTTCATTTCATAACTGTTGTGCTACTTATAATTCTCTTCATAGTTGCATCTTTATTTAAAATGTCTATGGTATTTTTTAGAATGCCGAACACTTCTTTATTTTTTGGATTATGTGTAGAAATAAATGCTGTTATATTCTCCTCCTTATTCTCCGTAACACGCAATAAATTTTCTCTTGGTATTTGAAGAGTTCTGGTGAATCCATATTTTCTGACCTGTAACGGATATTTTGGTTTTGTTAATACAATGGCTAATTCGTTCAATCGTTTTCTAAGTATGTGTTTGTCCGAAACAATGGTGCAAATTCTACGTGTTAATGAAAATAGAATTTTTACTTGTTTGTGATTAGGGTGGCTAGAATTTAAATTTAAATACTGTTTTGAATCTGTAACCTTAAAGTAGATTAAAGTCCTATTTTTAATGACCAATATGTCGAGAACGGTAGTTCTGTAGGGCTATGTTGAATTTTAAATTGATTCGCTGCCGTTTCGGTTGCAGTTATGTACAAATCGGTTAAACACTCTTAGATACCACATAATCATGTTGTTTAAGAAAGTTTTGAACCGGTTCTCCATATCTTAAAAACCCGGCCCATCAAATTAGGTATGTTTCTGATTAAGGTTGCGGGTTGGTTCCGATTACGGTTTGAATCAGTTGTCGTACTATCTGCAAGTCCAATGAGGCCCAGTTGTAATTTAAGGTGTTCAAATTGTGCAGACCTTAATCAAACGCCACGTCATGCTGAAAATATTGTGCCTTACCATGAAAGGGATAAAACCTTTTCTCCACTAGCTCTGCTTAGATGTATTCATAATTAAACAATATGATGAGATATAATTAAATTAATGTCAAAATAATATAACAATGTTTAAATTGTATTAAAAGCATTGTAGGAAATAAAAAAAAAATACTTAATTTCCTACAACGTTTTCAATGGTTATCAATTATAAAGACGCTTACAGGTGCTTCTTTGGAGAAAGTGTTAATTGGAAATGGTGGATGACAAATTATACAAGCCCTGGTATCCTGGTGTGCCAATAAGTCATAGACGCGAGGATTGTTCTGGGTGTTGGCAATATCTTCGATTGAATTTCATACGACGGCATACAATATATACTTCCCTTTTAAGAAATCGCCACACACCAAAGATGGTTACAGTACTAAAAATAATTAAAATGACAATATAACCGGCTCCACTCTGATTTGCTCCGGTTCGGTTGCTGTTAAAAACTGTGTTCAAACCGGTTCGAAACTCTAAACAAACGTATGATGTGCTTTTTAAACAGGTAAGCATGCCAGTTCCTTCTAAATTATTGGAACTCGATTTGCATCCGATGCGGTTACGTTTAAGTTATGATTTTAATTTAATTAGTTATCTTTATGTACAATTACCTTGATCTATTCTGTATATCTATGTACGTTTCCTCTGATAGGTCTTTCGGTTCGTTGACTCCTACATCCGCCGGTACGCTAAACGGATTTCCTTTCTGACTCTTCGGCACCATTTTGACCTGCAATGTTGACGTCCGAAAAAAAAGAACGTAAGCTACGGTAAATCCGATCACGAATCCGAGGAATACTTCCAGGTTCGTCTTTGCATGTTTATTTCGACCTGCTAAGCGGTATAGAAACATTATGTACTGTAATCAAGCTGATGATTTTAGTGCGAGTGTTTGGTTTCGTAAAAACGTGACTGCATCATTTTAACCACCCGTCTGCTTTAGAACATTTCAAAACGCTTATGTCCCGCGAGATGTGACGACCGTGTCAGAAAATAAAAACGAAATGGAGTCAGATCAGACGCTGAGAAACTAGGACCTGGAGTCAAACCGTGTTACTCTCGGTCAATAATTTAACACAATAATTTCAAGCGGATTTGTCGATGTTTAAACTTAGATATAGCAGACGAAACTCTGAGTAGAGAACGAAGCAGTAAATAGATTAAAGCATTACGCTGAAGTATTAAATACCTCAAGCGTTTCAAACTTTTCCTGTGGATTAAAGTTGGAGAAACTTGCTTATTTAAAGTTAGATTATATTGAAATATGATAATTGTCTGGCCATTTTTTAAGGTTTACTTACTCTGAGTGTCAACAGTTTGAAGCCGGATCAGACGCCGAGTATCCCAGCCTTAACTCTTATCTGGATAACATGATTGTTTAGAATGGCATGTTTTACTGCCTGCCCACTCGGCCGCTCGCCCGCTCGCCCGGTGGATCAGTGGTAGAGCGTCGGCTTCTAAAGCGAACGTTTAGAGTTCGATCCCTGGCCATTACATACCAAGTTGTTAACATATGGTACTAGCAGCTATCTTGCCTACGTTTCCTTGTATACGTGCACTACGAGGGTAGTTATAGGACTTGTCGGCCTGGTGTTAGGATAATGTGACTGTGCGTCATATCGTACTAAGTGTCTACGGCGTGATATGAAAGTGTGACCGCACAATATCTGCCTCGCGTTGACACCGTCCTTGGTTAGCGAAAACACATGTTTGTAGATCTAGAAATAAAAATCGACAACCCCACTCACTGTCTTTGAAGCAAAGTATTTTGAAAACGATATAGAAAATGCAGCATTCATTGCTTTGCCCCGAACCATAGTGTCATATGCAAACAGCTTGGATCCGAATGACACGCCGAGAAACTCGGCGACTCATCCGGCTCCAAGATGGTTGATACAAAAAAGGTATCTGTGAAGTTTGCAAACGAAGCAGACGAAATATTGCGCATGCGCATGGTTGCCCATATGTGGGCGAGGTAAAACATGACGAGGAAATACTCGAGTATACGAACTTTCTGTGTAGCTCATACTGTTGAAAACATTGTTGGAAACCAAACTGGATATAAGTGTTGGTCATTAGACGGATTTTGACAAATTAACCGAAGGGTCGACGAATAATTCCGACCACAAAGGTTATTGGAAGGACTTCGCTAATCCATTGACCGAACACTAGCGAATGCATCATAACTATATCAAATGTGTATGCCTTCATAGAAATACTTTGTTCTTAGATTCGGGGGTGTACCTTAATCACGTCAGTAACAAAAGCAATAGCTGTTATTGATGTATATCTTTCTTCCATTCTAGAGACACACAAAGACAAGTTATCAAGAGATGGTTTTTGAAAATCGAGGAGACGAACAACGACACGGATTCGACGGAATTCATTACCATTTTGGAGAAGGTAGGAACTAGGATCGCAACGCTCACGAGCTTGGATGCGAAGATTGTTTCCAAACAGACGTTGATGGAATAGAGGATGAAGTTCTACAGACAGAGGAAGACTAGCTAGAGACAGAAATTAAGTTTCGAAAACTACAGAAAATTTGAGAGAAGATTGTTGATGGGAATATACAGAAAACCAGGTACGAACGAATTTGGCAGTCGGAGAATTCACAATTACCAACTGGATCTACAAAACAGAACTTAAGCAATGCTTCATTTCTATCGAATGCTTGTCAGTACCTCAGGTTGCCGAAACTTTCTCTTCCAAACATTGATGGAAATATTCTACAACGGCAAAACATCTGGGACTCGTATGAATCAACCATATATCTGAATGGAAATCTAACAAAATTACAGCAGAAATTCAGTTACATTCAATTTTAGCTAGACGGTGACGCCGCGAGAACGATTGACGGATTTGCTCTTACAAATGCCAACTTCGTCCGCGCAGTGGATTTGCTGAAAACACGATTCGGACAAGAACACGCATCAATGCAAACCTTGTAACAGCAGCCTGTGCCTTACAGTACGGTCCAAATTTTAAGAGAATTTGTCGATACAATGCAAACATGCGTCAAGGGACATAAATCGATTGTACCGTGTGAGCATTCATATGGATCTTTGTTAGTGCCAGTTTTCTTAGAAAGACTTTCGCCGCAACTTTGTGAAAATCTATTTCGCGAGCACGGATCTACAAACTGGTATTTTAATAATCTATGTCGAGCGATATACAACGAAGTGAATATCTTGGAAGCTAGTACATCTACGACAGCATTTTATAAACACACGGAACTCGCATGGCAGCAGCTTTCGTAACAAACATCGTCTGTGCTTTAATTACTTAGGACATCATAGAGTAGCAGAATGCAACGTTACTGAAATGCAAAAAACAAAGGTAACAAAATACATCACACGACACTAAGTCGAATGAACTATCCGAACGGATATCAAAGGACTGAGAATACTGAGAGAAAGGAGAAAAAATAAACAGAAGTTAAACAGAACGATGCAGCATTTTTTCAGCAGCGACACAAACACGTGGAATTTTTTTCACTTAAAAAAGACGTGGCTTTAGTATATGGAAATGCAAAAGTTATGCGAACATTTAACTGGACGAAGGTGCATATATATTATTCATCACTGAAGAACTTGCCAACCCAATTGATCTTACTGTAACGGGAACGGAATCAATACAGATTTTTTTGGTTTGGAGACACTCTACGTCGCGTAAGACAACAACCATAAACCTGGAAACTTTAAACGGTAATACTTTAACAGTAAATGTAATGATTTTGCCTGCAATTGCCGTTCCATTGAGTACGCATGCAAGCAAAGTGACCAATTGCAACAAAGGCTATGTCGCAAATATTCCGTTGAAGGATGATCATCCCGAGCTGCCTGCTTATTTTGTAATATCTAGAAAGAGAACTCGGTATGTAATAAGTAGACTTGCAAATGATCCGAAATTGCTTACACTGTATAATAACAACATTGAAGACCAAGAAAAGAGAGGGCTTATTGAACAGATAAAAGAGGAACAACGCCCATATAGGAATGCGTACTACATAACAAACCATCCGGTTAAGACAGACTCACCAACTACACCCATTCCAAGACAGTGTTTTCTGACAATTCAGCAACATTTGTATCTACATGAAGAAAAATTCCGACAAAGCTCGGCCTTAACATTGTCATTCCTAAAGTACACCCGTGGTACGGCGGCTTGTGGAAAAGGCTAATCAGATTAACGAAAGCATTGCTGACGAAGGTACTCGGAAAAGCATTTGTTTGGGAAGATGTTCTGAGGACGAGCTTATGTGAGATCGAGAGCGTAATGAAAGACCTGCCTTTGACGTATAGATCGGTAGATATCCTAGATCTAGACCATCAGACGCCATCGCATTACTGCATGGTAGACAAATAAACACCGCCGGTATACTTTGAGAGACAGTTACAGCTGAATACAGAATATATACCGCGTGAACGTACATTTCATTAAGTGTCCGGAATAAACAATCAACATATTAAGGTTGGAGATATTGTACACTTACCGGGTACTTATCCTCGCCTAGAATGGACATTATGACTTGTGATTAAATAACTTTATCCTTTAGAAATCTTATTCAGTAAAACGGTAATTAAATACTTTTGCGGGCCCCAGTATTACGTATATTTGGAGCGTAACGCCACGTTGGCACACGCGTTAACTTTATTGACGTATTCGACGTCGGTTTTACTTGTGTTAGTATGTGAGTAGATGTAATATGGTGGAAATATAGGTTAACATATGGTTAACCTCGTTATGACTTAGTTAACCCTTTACGATAAAAAAAAGCCCCCTGACCATGATATGAGTACAAAAAGCAATACAAATGTAATAGTAGTGCGGCTGATAACATCGACTAGTAATAAATCCGACTTGACCGACTTCGAGCTATTGAGGTTCGACTGTACTACACAACGTGTCGCGTGGTAGTCAAGTGATTCAATGTCGAAGGTCAGCATTCTAGTTTGTCGATAAAATCAAACAATTTCTTAACTAATAGTCATTAGATTCGCATATTTTACACAAATCTTATCAGGCAAGGTGTCGCGTTTACAGTCCGTCTCCCTACAATCAAGGTTAAGGTCACATTCGGACGTGACAACAAACAAATGTAATGCATACATATATATGGATCAAAACGAAATAAATAGTCTTATAACGTTTTTCTGTTTGATACAGTATAAGAAAATCTTGAAAAACGCAAGTCAAATGCCCGTGCAATTCGTGTTTTGGATGTGTTTTCTGTTTAAATTAAAATTAAATATAGAAACACATAACACAACTTAGTGCGATGGTGACTCAAACTCAGAACATGAAATTCGGGAGCTCATGCTCGTTTCCACTTAGCCACGAGTGTTACGTCATTTTAGCCATCATCTTGATTAAATATAACAGAAGTAATACGCGATCGAGTTCCTCAACATGCACAGTTTTATCTTACACGAGTAACTTGAACCATTCACAGATATTCATAAATTGACGTTATACAATGCCTTCTTCAAAATCTGTCAGCAGGTTATTGGTTAAGAAAATCTATAATATCCCGCTCCATGTTAAAGATATTAAAAAACTGGCAGGAAACGTTTATGTGAAGTAGCAATACAATTAAGAAGAATTAAATATACATTTGAAAACTTGAGCATAAACACAATCTAAGTTGATATAAGCGGGATATGGATTAGTATTCACAGAGCTCTCTATAAGAAAACTAAGGAACAAATTGGTAAATACTTATTTTTTGAAAAACACCGACGATTTCTTCTAAAACAACGTAAGCGTCATATTGCCAAACTAGTTATTGTCTGGCTATTGACAAACATCGGTTAACTTAAAACAAAACCGTAGCTGTATATTTGCCAAGGTGACAGACACGTGGTTTTGGAAGACAACCGTCGAATTAGACTGAAATTTTACTAGTTCGAATAAAAATAAGATTGGAATATTACCCTGAAGTTGGCAATAGGTTAAGACATTTCAAGGGAGATATATAAATACAGGGCTCTGGTCAAGAAGTTCAAGGTGAGCAATATAATTATTGGCTCTGGTCCAGAAGCTCCAAGGAGCAATATAATACTGGCTCTGGTCAAAGCATTCCTTGGACCCTTCTTAATATTGGTCTTGGTTAAGAAATTAGAAAGGCGCGTTATACATATTGGTCCTGGTCAAGAAGTTCCGAGGGAGCTTTACGAATATTGGCGCTGATTAATAACTTCCAAGTGAATTTTATAAAAACTGTCTCTGGTCAAGAAGTTCCAAATGCTATTAATGTATTGGCCCTGGTCGAGAAGTTCCAAGGAAATTTATGAATATTGGCCCTGGGCAAGATATTCTAAGCGAGTTTTATTAATTTGGGCCCTAGTCAAGGTGTTCCTTGAGAGCTATATTCATATTGGCCCTGGTCAAGAATTTCCAAGAGCGCTAACTGGAACCAGAGGTAAAAAGCGATCGAGTTCCTCAACATGCACAGTTTAATCTTACACGAGCAATACGAACCATTCACAGATATTCATAAATTGACGTTATACAATGCCTTCTGCAAAATCTGTCAGCAGGTTATTGGTTAAGAAAATCTATAATATCCCTCTCCATGTTAAAGTTATTAAAACACTGGCAGTAAACGTTTAAGTAAAGTAGCAATACAATTAAGAAGAATTAAATATAAACTTGAAAACTTGAGCATGAACACAATCAAAGTTAATATAAGCGGGACCTGGGGCCGTATTCTGAAACCAACTAAGTATTTTTACTTAGAAATTTCTTATCTTAACTTTTCAACTAAGTTAAGCAAAATTTCTTAGTTTTTAACTTAGTTTTCATCTAAGTAATTTTTAAGTCGAAAAAAAACTAATTAAAAAAAAATCTTAGTTGAAAAATATCACGGGTAAAATTTCATGTTGACACCGTTCACAAGATGATTTCCTAGGTGTTTCCTCACATAAATGACGTCACGACAACTTTTCCTTCACAAACAGTTCCAACCGAACACACATGATCAATGAATAAAAGGAGTTTGGCGAATGTAAGGTTAGTGACAACTGCTTTTACTTATTTAAACGCTAACTGTTGATCATTTAATGCACAACGTGGCTTATTTACATAAAATGTATGTTGAACTGACTGCTGTCAAATACGAGTGGGTGTGGTGTTTGTCAATCGAATTCGAATCGAAAAATATTTATATTCC
>JAULCE010729411.1:0-15343 GCA_032359355.1 Macoma nasuta | reverse complement strand
TCTGAATTTTAAATTTTAAATTAAATTTAATATTTTAATAAGAAGCTTTCACAAACGGCCCCAGGGACACTAATCTTAACCATTCCACAACCAAAGGCATCATAAATCATCGTTGCGATCAGTACAGTCTCTGATCTGAGCCTATGCTGGCAATAACATTTAGGTCAAGGGCACAGCAATCTGAATACTACAATCTTATTTGTCATTGGTCCAATGTGAAGAAAAAAATACGCGTATTTTAAATCTTAAAGCCTCAGACTTAATAAAACAAAAACAACCACTAAAGGTTATTAATATTACTCAGCAGCAGCCTTGGGTCTAAAAGGGTAATATTAAACAATTAGCAAGATTTTACAATTAACAAGAAAAAGTATGAAAGCCTTTCATACTCTTTTTTTCTCTAATTTACCTAATTACGGAGTTGTTCCCTTTGATAGGTCATATGACACCATTCAAGAAAAAAGTTTCTCGATCCTCATATCATTTCCATCGAGATAAAAAAAATATGGGGTATGGTTCCAGAAACTTAAAACCTGCTGGAGAATCAGAGATGCAGAATCTCCAGATTCATGTTAAAGCCCAATTAGTCGCCTCTTACGATCATGCTCGGGCTAAGCAGTGGTACAAATTATTGTGCCACACAGGCACACACCAGAACCACATGGGCTGGGTAAATTAGAGTTATGGTTCATGTACACTGCACTTCCTCCCAGTAGGTTTTACCATTGTGTGAAGTTTTATTAATTTCAATCCAGTAGTTTTTCAATTTATGGTACTGACAAGAAAAATAAAAAGAGCAAGATAAATTAGAGATATGCGCCCTTTCCACTGCACTACCTCTCATTGAGTTTTACCATTGCATGTAATTTAATGAAATGTCATCCAGTAGTTAAAAAGTATCAGAGCAAATCCATTCAGAATTCGGAAGTCAATGACAAATTCTTACAACTTCTAAGTAGAAACGTCAAAAATGCTCTTATAGATTTATCAGTCAAGTGATTATGTCCAAATTCACAGGTGCACAGGTTCATATGATGACATATATAATGAAAGAAACAAGTTTAGCAAGTTACTTTTACTAGTTGCTCAGTCAGTTTAGGTATAAATGTGTTATAATTGTTCTACAAGGTCCAATATCATTAAATTGGATAAAAAAAGTTATGTTTGGATCAAGTTGACACAGTTATTGACCCTTTGGCCAAAACATCTGTATTGCCAAGCATGGCGTATTATTAATTATCGCATGACAGACGTAAAACTGTTTTGTTGTCGGATGTGCGTTATATCCCAGGTATCGGAATTCTTTTGGCTTCCTGGGTGCGATAGCTGTAAGTAGGTCAATAAATCGCCACACATAAGGGGGCGTTAACTGGAAATAGGTCACGATATCAGCACAATTTTATGAGCATGGGCACTCACATGAATATTTGTGACCACGCGGGTAGTCATGAACAAAAATATCGACTTCGTCTCGATTTTTATCCATGATACACCCTTGTGGTCGCCATAGAACCTGTTACGTGCCGGTAAAGTCCTGTTGTGGTTGCTATAAGTATTACCTTTAAGTTTGAACTATTGTTGTTGATTAATAGTCGCGTGTGCTAGTAAGAAAAAAACCGAAATAAGTATACAAAAAATCTCTCAGATCGGAGAAACAAGAGGGCGAATATTACGAACCTGAATATAAACTCCCTCTGACATAAGATAAGAACACATTTTTTACCAGTCATGTGACATAATCGAAAGCGATACTTTCGTTTGTTCAGACGATATGTTTAACTATTGTACACAGACTTTAAATTTTTAACTTCAGACTCAATCACTTTAACAGATCGGAAGATATGAAGCGTTGAACCTTCTCTATGGGAATCAAAACTCACTTCTGGAGAGAAACTCGATAAGCAGAATGCTTTCGTTTCAATCCATTACATTGATATTATGTATATATTTTCATGTTGTAACATATTGAAGAATAAAATATCTTTAAAACCAAAACTCATCTGACTTGCTTAACGTTTTACGTTCAGTATAAGTATACAAAGTTTATAAAATATTCATGGAAAAATGATCATGTGATGATCCGGGCAAAACCGGACAGACGGATAGACGGACGAACAGACGGACAGATGAAACGATTCCAGTATGTCCCCCACAAAAAACAACCTCATTGAGGTGATATAAAAATGTGGGGGTTAAATCTTCCCTACGACATAATGTTGACACTTCCCCAATAATCAGCGAACCATGTATAGCAAATGTTCATTTATTTGATATATGGTTTGATCTGTTTTTATAATACCTCAACATGTAAAGAATAGTCAATCAAATGAATTTCACTTTGTAAATTCTAAAGTGTATAATATGATTGTCAGCATGGTGTAAAATTGCTTATCCAATGTGCAATCTATTTCTGGATAGTTATCTAATTGTTTGTCTTACTAAGATATAACGTTTTTGCACTCAAACGTTCGTCCATTCTGTGATTGAAAAATCCAGAAATGTGTGCTGTTTTAAAGCTTCATAAAACATCTCAAATATGGTTGCATATGCTTTCTTTTCTAGAAAAAAAAGAAAACTGTAGAAACATTTAGATTGGAAAAGAAATAACGAGCACTTTTCATATTCAGCCGTTTTCATTTCGTTTCGGGGAAAATGCTATATATAAAGTGAAAAGTCAGCATGTCCCCATGCTATGAAAAAATTAATTCAATGAGAAACAATTTTATTTACGAACCGGTTTTCGTCTCTTGACAAGTTGCAATAGGTCTTCTTGATTCCGAAGAATGGTGTAAGAACAAATGAAGGTACGTCCGTGTGGAATCAAGTCGACAAATATCTATTTTTTCTATCCTAAAAGCAAAGTATACTTAAATATGGGATATTATGTCCTATTGCTCTTTATATGTAGACTGAAAATAACAATGTTTTGTATGTTTGATATGTGTATGTGCATGTGTTTACGTATTTATTATTGAATTGTTGTAAAGGCCAATGGGGATGCCCTCTACCCCATTGTCTTCAATGACGAGGAAAATAAAAGGGGTCCCCGATGCTTCAAAATCAATATACATGTACCGCAATTTTACAGAAATAGAAGTTACAAATGTAACATCTAGACGCGATCTCCCTTACGTATAACTTGTTATATGTATCACGACTACAGATAAGGCGCGTGTCCGAATTGGTTTTTACCGTATTTCTTTACCAAACTTTATGTTGTGACCATATATAAGAATCATCTACTTCTATTATTTGTCTGAAACGTATCAGCAAATGGCTAAAAGCAAACGAGTGCCTTATGATCAGACCGAAAAAGCACATATAAAATAATTAACAAGATGGGTGGGTTATAAAGTTCTTTATAAATGATATATTCGGTGGAATATGCATGATTAAATTATAATGTAGACTCCATCAGGCCTAATATATGCCATAAACCGTGTATATTCTGACTTAGGCAAATCCAACCCAATTGTTAGTTTAGACGGATTAAAGATTATCTATCTAGCTTTCTATAGCGGATGTTGATTTATAATACGAAAGAGTCATAAATGCTCAGGGACACGAGCACAAGGACATACAACCATGTTGGCTGAAGCTTAAACTAAATATCATCTGCAGACAATCATTTTAAATTTGGTGTCGGAAGCGTACTCTCGCTACAGTCTAGAAGAGGTTCACAAACTAAAGTATTAGGATATATACATACGAAAAAAGGTATCAATGCGTATAGATTATCAACACTTGTATGGCCTTGTCGTGAACGCATCTCTTTATTGCAATATTGTCAGATAATTTGACTCTCAATCTCAAAGTCCCAGATTCGACCCGGACCCTACCAGATATGTTGCCCTTAATTAATATCTGGTTAAATAAACCTCATTGGGCGTGACCAAAGGTAGTCTGGGTTAAGGCCAAACGCGGATACTTTGACGAACTTTTAAGCAATTCATTATACGTGATATCTTATAATACTATACCACAATACTTATTAAAAATAACTGATTAATCATGTCATCGAGTAGTAATTTTATATCATCAATTTCTAGCAAACCGAGAGTAAAATATGTCAACGGGCAAGGGAGACTATTAAAGTGTCAATAAAATAAAACTTGCACATTTCCATGAAATGTATTTTTTTGAAACAATTAAATTGAATCATTTTTGACAAGATAGACATACTGTTTTCATTCTAGCCATGAAAATAGGGTGTTATAAGGAAATGTGTTTAGACTAAAATGTGCAGACCGTACTGATATTGTTTTAACCCTTATCATGCTGCCAAAAGAATTAGTTCGCTAACTTATCGTCTCCTTGATATTTCAACCCTGTTTGATTCTCTAGAAAATAAGTGAAATTGTTGCCCGAGTGTCAAACAGCTCCGACCTGGTACCTCGACGTCATGTCCGGGTCCGAGCTGGTTGACGACATCGCTAAAGGTAGCGATCGGCGTGATAAGGGTTAAAAGTAAAAGAAAGATCATGCAGACTATGTAAACACACCTTTCCCGATTCATCTGAGAAGCTTACATAAAATGGGGGAAACGACACAAAAGATTATACACCAGCAACTAACAAACCCACGCAAGAGCTACCAAATACGACACACATAAAACCGCCTCGTTATTTCAATGTAATAAGTAAAATAAGGGGGGGGGACAACAATGATTTGAGATAATAAGGTGAAGAAAAAAGAAACAAATCTAGATAAAATAATGTCTAGCTGCCGCACACATGTCAAGTCTCTGCGAATAAACCAGAAACAGACTGAACAACTGAGGCAATAAAGCTGATAAATGTTATGACTTGTGAAACATAGCCAGCCAGCTAAAATTAGCAACATACTACACCGTCACTAAAATCTTACTGGTTAAGTTAAGGTGAAGAAAAAGGAATAATATAGATACAGAATTGGGCTTAATATTCGTTATAATATAAAACAATTAATGTGCAAATAGCTGATATAGCAATATACCACTTCTGCACCGACAAAACATAACTATTGTAAAATAAAACTATTTACCAAACAAATCGGGTTTCAATTGGTATGAAAATATATACGATGAATTATCCTACATGCGCAAAGAATTTCGGAACGAATTTTAACTTGCTGGAAGATTTAGTCTTTAATGTCGATATCAATAGACCTTTTTCGCTCGCTTGACTCGGACCTCAAATAGCTGATGTCGGATTATCTTTAGGGATCTTCTCAAAAACTTTTAAGCGTACAAGTTTGGAACATGTTACAGCGGATAGCGAGTAGCGTAAGACGGAGCTTTGGTGCGGTTTTAAGCCGTTCTGTCATCAGATTTGTTAAAGCGCTACCGTGACAGTAATTGCAAACACATTGGGTCCAGATCAGCCGACAAATAACTCGGCATTTGATCCCGATACAATTCCTTTGACCTTTGGTCAATAGTTTCCTGAAAACTGTAGAGAACCCGTACAAAGTTTAAAAATTAGCAGACGAATATTTTAGCCTATGAACTCAACATTTAGCTTGATAAGCATTGAAGGGAAATAATCAGGCTATATTAAAGGAGCTGTCCAAAAAATATCGAGATTTTTAAATATTCTTTTTTAAAATTGACCAAAAATACAAAGTAAATTATTTAAATACCATGCACATACTATTGCGCCTGAATCAATTATAGAATCTGGTCGTATTGTCTGACGAAAGCAACGTGTCGCTAATAACTTTCCGTTGTAGTATTCGGTCCAGCTCGTTTGCTTTTCATAATGTTCTGATATATATTTCCGTACAGCGGGGGTCGTATAACCGCTGTACCTTTTCATAGAGTAGAGAAATACTTCTATAACAATGGTAGTAGTGGTCACACGTATTATTGAAAACCCCGAGTATGACGGTTTGATCCGGGAGATTCCCCCAAAACAAAAATAAATAAATAAATATGCATGTATTAATATAAGTGCATTTCGTGGTGTTTTAGAACCATCAAACATGTTTCATTACGCTGTTTTTATTTTTTTTTCATTATTTTTATTTTTCATCGTCCAGTTAATCCCTGCTGATTCTGCAGTTCGGTCTTTATCGGCTTCGCTGCCCCCTCCTAGAGGAAATACTTTGCTAGATTTGTATTCCTTAACTTTTTCTAACGTCTCAAAATGTGGGCCTATTTCAGTTGACATTATGCATGTACTGTCAACTATCCATCAAGTCAGACAAATGCATATGAATGTGTAAGGTTGGAGATTAGAACCAGCAACTCGGTAGACGGTTGTCACCCTCACTATCTACTAGGCAAGGAAGGCATGTACTTTTATATTGAATCAGTTTGCTATTCTATCATCCGCAAGTATATATCTGTTTAATTGATAGTCGGAAATCTTCCGGAATTATAAACACAGACATACGGTTTTATACGAGAATACTCGACAGTGACAGGTAATTCTGGACAGATCATACTTGTGATATTGTTTTTCTGGAAGACAAATATTCGACGAAAACAACAACCATTTGCTTCGACATTTTACGAGAAAGGCCGGAGAACCACCCGAAGGTATTGTCCATGATTTTCACCTGACAGGGCTTCCCTTCGAAACGAATCTTTGCATTTCGATTTTGGATGAGACCGGACATTCGTACACAATCGACATTAACCTGCAAATCGTTATTACAGTGATATTGTCAAAATGTTAGCGGCCTGTTAAGGATTAATCGTATATCACTGTTCGCTCATTCGCAGTTGCAATATTTACCGGTAACTAAGAGAACATCTGGTTATAGAGGGATGTACGAAATACAGCATTGCTGCATTCTTGATACTTTATATTCTGAATACTCTTCAAACTGCTAGGAACCTACAGTTCCTTATGTTAATTTATTCGAAGACGTTACGAGTGATAGAGTCGATAATTAAAAACATTACACGGACTGGGCATCTTTTGACAGTGTGATCGTCTTACGAGTTGAAATAAACTGTATAACACTTTAAGACTTGTCTGGTGAGCTATTGCTTGTACATAGTTCATACTGTTATGATAAATTTCAAACGAGAATATCGTCGGTTACGTTCTCAAAGGAATAACGTCATTTTAGAACGACGCCGACGACATTCGAGGAGGATGGCTTTAGCCATCCGAGTGTGGTAGGGTTTATTTAAATTAAGAGGGAAATTATGAAATATGTCTTGTATCAAAGCCCCATAAAATAAACATTCAGTGAATCTTGGAACTCCTGCGTATGCACGACTATTCTCTATCACGCTAGAACATCTAAAACTCTAGAATATAACTGCTATTTTCTTGGCTGAGTGAGCGGAATTCCTAAACTTTTCTCAAAATGCACCAGCCCACACAATGCAACCAATCGAAAGGAATGTTAACCGTGCGGGTATATAATACCTGCACATTTTTCAGGCAGTAACTGTAATATTATAATATGTAATGTGCAAGCACCACCCCTTAGCTACCCTAGCTCGCTCACGATATATGATTTAAACTTTTAAGGATTTCTAAAGTAAATCGTCAAGACTATGTTAAAAATGAAGTAAATAGACTACTTATGTAAACTCCTCCGATCAAATCACCCATTTGAGTCTGCTGTTTATGTTCACATGTTCTGTTACACCATGTATATGTTTATGTATATGCAAACTGGGAAGAATACGAACAGGCGATTCCAGTATGTCTCTGTGGTGTTTCCACACGTGTTGCTTGACCTCTTGACGTAAGTATTTGTTTATTTCCATACTTGTCGCGGATGGCGATACCACTCTCCTTACGCTTCAATATGCCAAGGAAGAAGGTGGCAAAGATCAGAGTACAGACTCACAAGCAAAAGCGTCAGAAGATGAAGGCAAAGTTTACAGTAAAGGGCCGTCTTCAAATTAGGAACGAGTCGTGGAGGATCACATTGTTAGCGACAGCGGGCGTACAGTCATAAAGCTACCTATTGGATACATTCTGCGAGGTCAACAAAACCAGCAGATGATAATCGTCACCTCGACCCCCTGCTATTCAACCCCATCTAGAAGACAATTTACGCTACACCAAATCGCGTCCAGACGTAGCCGATCACCGCCAGACAAACACTGGTTTAACGAAACGACGGAAAAAGGCGAAGCCCGACGATGGAACCTTGGTCGTTATCGAAACCGAGCAAAACAACGGATGTCTATCCCATACCAGATAGCCACGTCAGCTAGGAAGAGGAAACGATGTCGAGACGCAAACGACGGGTTGAGCGTTTAAGGAATACCCCTAAGTCATGGACGACAAAACACAAGCTAACCAACCTCAGATGACAGGACACAGAATTAAGACGAAGGCACAACATGTATCATTTCTGATGGACAACTTCTGACGGCGCTGGAGACGGGACTACCTGACCGGTCTTAGGAAGCACCGCCAATGGATGAGCCGCTATTCAAGTCACCCAGGGTGACCTCGTTCAGATCTACGACGAGGAGCCAAGGTCATCATGGAAGCTCGGGGTCGTCGAAGAGACCTACCCAGGACGGAACGGAACGACCTGTGGCGCACTTGTACCCCCTTGAAGTCAGGACCTACAGTGCCGACCACGACGAGGCCGACCACGACGACTTAGGCGGGCCGCAGGATGTCGTGAATGGCGTGACGTACATTGACGTAACGGCTGGGCATTGACGACGTCGTGGAAAAAGACTTGTAAAGACGACGTCGTCACAACATGATGAATTATTAAAACTACGTCGAGTGTTTATATTTGAATTTAGTGTGTGTAAAGTGTATACAATAAAAGGTTAAAACTACATCACCACTCCTTCTCTGTGAGTATCCCAAACAATACTATAAGAAAACTATTCAGAAAACAAGCTTTGGGGTATACATAAACTTAAATTCGTCTTCTTATATGCTAGTCGCTTTGTTGGTTTGGTTGAGGTTACATTGTTTAACTTTAATCAAATCACATTTAGCAAAAGGCTAAATATTTAAGATGTTTCATCAGTTAGTATATATCTATTTCTGTGTATGTCAACATCAACACGAAAAGGTAACAGAGACTATCCATTTTAGAGGATTGCGATGTGTCTCTTCAATCTATGTCTGCTTGATGTACATTATCAGCTATCAAATGTGCATATAAACTGTATGCATGTTAACGTTCAACTTTTACTTCATGACTATATATGTCAAGACTACCCCATAAACGAATAAATCCTGGATAGTTAAAGCGAAATGGAAGGTAATTGAAATAGACTGGCAGCTCAGTATTGAGTTTGTCCTCGCGTTGCGCTTACATCTATCTTCCTGTGCATGGAGCTCATAAGTGCATGATGCTCCTCATTGAAATATTCTCCCACACTTCCAATAAGATCTTAAAGAGTAATTGGAGGATTTTGACGCCAACGTATCCTCCTGTCAAGTTAATCCCATTCCTTTCATTAAGTGATAAATCAAGGCTTGTTCAGTCAAACAGACTGGAGGAGTGGTGTAGTGCACGAAGTCGACCGTCTGGGCGAAAAAGAATATTCGCATTGGGAAAATCTGTAAATAAGACTCTTCTTGACTGCCTCATTGGAAATCGCTTTTAGGAATGTGCCGTCACCCAAGTCATACGACGTTTGCGACGTGCATAAGTGAGGGGTAAATCGACGTTAGGACGTCGCTCCCACAGACCAGCACGAGCAAACAACTTTATCGGGTTAAGAGTGTATACGGCGAGTATGTATGCCTAACGTTTAAAACGCGACAGTAAGAAGACGATAACGTGAGTAATAGGACGTATAGTCCTGCCTTGACATTGCGACGTCATGCGTGAACGCGCAAATCGCGGTCGTTCGGAGACCAGTTTAGTTTCTCTCAGACGTCAGACAAGACGGTCCATGGACGACACATTCACCTCAAAAGCTCTCCGATTGACCCCTCTGAACATCAGACAAACGTACCATGATTGAGTGGATTTAAAAAAGGATGAATATAGCGGAAACCAATGTGATCTTCTCAAGAACTGTGTTACGATATCTGATTTACAGTTCACATCCTTATGTTGCACTGGAATTTAAACTTTGTATCGACGTCTCGAAAGGCATCGATATCTTCACAATTGAGCGACTTTTGACACTTGGTAAAGTGCACAGTGAACTAGATACTAGTAGCCAATGACAGAGTATCAAAATCTTACGTTAATCTTGTAAAGAATTATGGTAAAAACATCTGCCCTGCGTTTCTTTTTCCGTTCAGTATTTAATATTAAGCATGCAGATAATGCAATAACTTTAGATGACAGACGGGTAACGCTCTGGCCAAACAGAGCTGTCAGGTCTTGGTTTACATTGTTTACATAAACAACGTTAATATAAGTATATACGAAGTAAAAGGGTTAAAGTTGTAAGGAAGTCCAGAATTAGAACACTATCCATATCCTCAAAATTTGACATACATAAAAAGTATGTCCCGTTTTGTCAAAATGGCAACGACGGTGCGTACAATTGCCAGCAACTTATGGTTGGCTTACGGACTAATGTGGGCTAGAAATGAAACAGTGCTCAAAACTTCTTCTATACATTTATTCAACAACGATGTTAAGAAAAGACTAATATTGATTAAATGATTCATTTTGGTACCATCAGATCTATACATGCTATGTTTACCTACATTTCCCATACATGACTTATGGCTTAAATGTTACTTGCCACCAGTTTAGCGATAAAACCGTAATATTAAACGTGATATGATAGGTATGTCACCGAACATCTGTTTGTTGATATAGCACATTTTCTAGTCTAACAAGTATCACATGACATCCTAGAATGTGTCCTGTTTGGAGTTTTTCTTTTTTAAATCAAAGTACTGAAAGTGCTTACGGAAAGAGAATGTTGTTATCAAAGTTATACGTAATCTATTGGTTTTGTGTGTGTTGACTAACAACCGTTTATGTCAATTTTGGGCTAATTGGATGTCCCAGAGAGAGGGAAGTAGATACAGGGGAACCCAGGCATCGCTCTACTTATTTCCGAAAGAAAGTCCACTGTATAATACAGATACATGAGGCCCCGGTTAACAATGTCATCCTAGATACTTTGTCCGGTTTAGGATTGAACACACGATCCATGGATAAAGCGACTAGCACGTTACCGTCGCACTTACTTACATGTTTTTTATGTACAACATACTATAGAACTATTTCTTGAAAGGCGTAGGATTGTATTTTGTTGAATGTGGTCTGCATAGGAAGCCGGTTATTAAAAATCATCTCTTTTCAAAAAACAAACAACCCAATTTACTACATATTTAATCAAAGTAAAATAGTCCGGTATACTTTTTAGAAGTCAATACTGTATTAGATAATAGTTGTATTTAACTTTTCTTTCATACCCGAAACTATTTGTATGTTACATACATTTGTTAAAGTTAAATATAACAAAAAACAAAGACACTCACGTATTAACAACCTATGTATCCTTTGTGAGACTATATGTTATCATTTTGGATATCTTAAGAGCTTGATTTCAATAGGGGAAACTTACATTTTTATGCCCCCTGAAATGGTGGCATATAGTAGTTGGACCGTCTGTCCGGCCTTCCGTTCCCAAACACCGTTTCCGATCAATAACTTGAGAATGTTTGGGCACATGAACCTAAAACTTGGTAGGCTGGTTGGTCATGACCAGCAGATGCATCCTAATTGATTTTGAGGCCAGTGTGTCAAAGTTCAAGGTCAGTGTGACCTTTAGCTGAAAACGGTTTCCGATCAATAACTTGAGAAGGCTTGGACCCAGGGACATCAAACTTCATAGACTGGTTGGTCATGACCAGCAGATGAACCCTATTGATTTAAAGGTCAGTCGGTCAAAGGTCAAGGTCAGTGTGACCTTTAGCTGAAACATGGTTTCCGATAAATAACTTGATAAGGCTTGGACCTAGGGACGTCAAACTTCAAAGACTGGTTGGTCATGACCAGCAGATGAACTCTATTGAATTTGAGGTCAGTTGGTCAAAGGTCAAGGTCAGTGAGGCCTTAAGCTGAACAACGGTTTCCGATCCATAACCTGAGAATGCTTGCCCCCTCGGACCTCAAACTTTGGTACGCTAATTGGACAATCAAGCAGATGAACCCAATTGATTTTGAGGTCAGTTGGTCAAAGGTCAAAGTTAGTGTGGCCTTAAGCTGAACAACGGTTTCCTATCCATAACCTGAGAATGCTTGCCCCCTCGGACCTCAAACTTTGGTACGCTGGTTGGACAAAACAAGCAGATGGACCCTATTTATTTTGAGGTCAGTGGGTCAAAAGTCAAGGTCAGTGTGGTCTTGAACTGAAAAACGGTTTACGATCCATAACCTGAGAACGCTTTCACCCAGGGACCTCAAACTTCGGTATGCTGGTTGTGATACATCTTTGGATGATGGAGTGTCGCGTACTATTTTCAAGTTGCTATGACCTTGTCCTTAACATTTGACCTCAATTTAAAAAAGCTTGTCTTGTCCATATCTTCTATCATTTGCCCTTGGAATTCCAAAGTTGGTATGTGAGTACATCTTGGGATGACGGAGTGTCACGTACCAATTTAAAGTTGCTGTGTCCTTGTTCTTGAACTTTGACCCCAATCCTTGACATATCTTCTGTATTATTTGACCTCAGAATTCCAAATTTAGTATGTGAGATCATCTTGGGATGATGGACTGTCACTTTTAAGTTGATTTGACCTTGTCCTTGACCTTTGAAATCAATTTCAGAAAAAGCTTGTCCTGAGCATATCTCCTGTATTATTTGACCATTGAATTCCAAATTCAGTATGTAAATACATCTTGGCATGACCGAGTGTCATGTTCAAAAAGCATTTCAGTGTCAAACCAACACATTGGGGGCATTTGTCACTTACGGTGACACCATTCTTGTTACATCTTTTTTTTAACACTGGAGTTCAGACCTCCAAAATATTTATTCAAATGCATAGCTTTATCTAGGAAATCGATAGACCGATTCACAATAAATTGGATATGCAATACATATTGCATTTCATATATTTTATTTTTCATGACTACATTCGGGCGGCTTTAACCGCTCGAGTGTGGGAGGGTTTATTTATATTGCGAGTAAAATTATGAAATATATGTTTGTATCATATAGCCAAACGAACTCCCTTGCGTGTTATATAGTTATGAACATTGTCATTGATCATGTGACTTATGTCTGAGCGATCGTAATTTCTAAAAAATATCTCAAAATACACTACACCATATCGTACAGCCGATAAGGTTAACCCTTAGCCTGCTACGCTATAAAAGGTGTCGTTTGCTCAAAATGTCATTTGCTTCATTTGTCGATACCGTCCGATGTTCTTCAAATTTGTTCAAAACAGACGCTTATTGTATGCTTCCGAAGTCATTTGGGAAGAACCACTAGTGTTTCAAAATTCTGAAGTTCCTTTGGAATTTCAACATGACCGCCGTGCAAAAAATGATACTCATGCGGGTGTCTAATACTCGCACACCTATCAGGCAATTATTGTATGGTTTCTCAACACCACGTGTCTACATGTATAGTAAAAGGCAAGGACTTTGGTATGACCTGGCAGTTCTTTTTATAGCACGTCATACAGATAGTCCGTGATTAACCGTAGCTCTATACATTATCTGTATATGGCTACGTACCTATTGTCCATAAAAACAATATGTGCTTAAATATCTCTGCCAGGTCAATTAAAAAGGCTAATACAAACATATATGTGCCACGTCACGCGAACAGGGACACTCGGACATATAAAAAGCGCTGACTCAGCTCTTTTTCAGCGCTATTATTCGAGCATGTAGTCACGAATTTACCATTTTTATTAATCTAAAGTTAGAATTGGATGTCCTCTAAGCTTGCAAACAGTGCAGACCCTGACCAGCCGCCACGTCAGTGACATGGCGGCTGGTCTGGGGCTTTACTGTTTGCTATGTCCGAGGGCCCCTTTTCGCGTGACGTGGCCCATATATGTATCACTAGTACGACCACTATTAAACTATCCATCAAATTGTCAGAGTATCGTCAATACCACCGTCGGTATAATACGAATAAATCTCTCGTGCCACTGTATTTAAGAAATAAATTTCTGAGATACACCACATATACTTTGGGTTAAAATATCATTTCCGGCTAAGGGTTATCTCCCTTTGAAGGAAAAGTTGATTATTGTTCTTTCAACGGGAAAACAATACTAGTCTTCGACCCCTTTAAGTTTCAACATTCTTGCAAATGTGGACCCCGTGCCATTCATAAAATGCATATGACATCAACTGGGCGCCGTTTAAGAAAGGACATTGTTTCCTAGGTCTAGCTCAATATCTACGGGCCGCCTGGTATAAGAAGAATATACACTGTATATTAGAAATACACACTCGTTAACGCTCATTACTTAGAACGCGTCTTATTCAGTAAAATCTTTAAAATATTATTACAAGTAGACATTGCAATCACTAAAGGCCAATATTGGCTTCGATGTTGGCTAGTTGGCGTCTGAATAGAGTATACATGTTTTTACTGGTAGATAGCAAATAATGTTGCCTTTGTAAAAGTTGTAAACAGTGTTAATTCTTATAAGACGTCACGTCTCCTCTGGTTGCGATGGCTCAAAGTTGAAAACCGTACAGCCGTGCTTATGTGTAGTATGTAAGTACGAAAAGAACATTGTTATAGTGCCGTTTGTTTTCTAAAAGTGCCAAACTGGCAATATGGCGCTTACCTGGTTTTATTAACAAATATATCGATCTTCGTCAAAAAGCACGTAGCTGCCATTTTGGCAAATTGTACTGACGTGATATTAGTTGTTTTAAAAAATGGCACATACGTACTTTTAGAAGAAAACCGACAATATTCAGACATCATTGCATTTGTTTTTTATATGGTAAAGCATATGACTTAACATGAACAGTGTTAAAACACTAACCTATGTACACTATATGGCACAATCAGCTGGTACGATTTGGACAAGTACAAAAATAGTTCCTCAGGGCAGCCGAAGACTTACATGTAAGAATAATTACGGTATATATCCTTTGGAAGACAAATCGTAAAAACCGTTATTGTAGTAACCTTTGCAAACAGCTTGGAGCTTGATTAGACGCCGAGTAACTCGGCGTCTAATAAATCTCTAAGCTGTTTGACACTCAGATTGTACCTATTTTACCAAAGAAAGTCAAATAAATATATATAAATATGAGCAGACGACAAAAAGTGCAGACGAAACTATCGCAGACGACAATTGTCGGACTTTAAAAGGATATATCCTTTGGGAGACTGTAATGTTCTTATCTTTGCAAACAGCGTGGTGCTTGATCAAGCTCCAAGCTATTTGACACCTAGATTGTACTTATTCTACCAAAGAAAGTTAAATAAATATATATAAATATGAGCAGA
>JAULCE010729300.1:0-15344 GCA_032359355.1 Macoma nasuta | reverse complement strand
CTTTGAAAAGATTCCAAATATAATGTCAAGGATGCCACCGGGGGCATAAGTGTTTTTTTAACGCGGCGTTCTTGTTTCTACTTTTATTAATATAACAAATATTTAAAACAATGTAAACAGACTGTTTGTACTTATCAAATGCTCGTACATCGGTGTAACGCGTAGCTCTCGCGAGAGGCGTGATTTGTAACTGCCGCAATCGCATTTAATTCAACTTTACGGTACCAACACGTTTTACAGTAATAGAGTTAGGACTACTAATGGACTCGTCAGATAATTCTGGAAGCGTGAAACATAATTCGAGCGAGTTTTGTTAAAATAAACATTAAAGGAATATTTTTATCATAGAGAGAAGTCCATGGTGAAACGTTTATCCTGTGTTTCTTTTTTTCTTTTCAGTACATTAAACTGAAATAATCTATAATCTCGGGATTTGTTTTATCTATTCAATATCGAAAACGCCAAGTAAGTGTCAAACAGCATGGATCCGGATGAGACGGTCATGGACTGCACCGTTTGTAATCTTAGGAGATATCCAATTCTACCTTTAAATGAATACAGACTAGATGCTGGAATAATAGCGCTGAAAAGGAGCTGAGTCAGCATTTTTTTTATATGTCCGAGTGCCTCTTTTCGCTTGACGTGGCCAATATATGCTTCTTTACACTTCTGTAGAAGATGCTCTTTGAAATCATTTTGGAAAATGGAGCATTTGCTCAAGATAAGCAATTGCGCCATGTTCCACAATATTTCAAATACAATTCTAAAATGGTGTATACCTTTCTCCTCGATAATATTCAAATTCATCATATAATTTCACTGTGATTGAGTCTTAAATAGCACATTTATGTAAAGGGTAGTGGGCATATTGAAGTCAGCTGACCTGCTACTCACATCCTAATTCGAGGACATCATCTATCAAGAGTTTGATTCAAATCAAACAAATAAGTCGACACAGCAGACACTCTTGTATCTATAGTCAAATAGTACGAAAACAGTAGATAACGTTTCTTATGCTAAGTGAAACATGAATCATTTAAATACTGACCGTCAATGAAAAAAATACCACTTAAAGGAAATGTAGTAAGATTTAGGCAAAACCATAACTTATTGTATTTTGATTTAGTTATTACATTTAGATTCAAAATAACAAATGCTAACTAAAGGTCGTTCAGGATCCTGTTAAAAACTAGTGTTGAGTTTCAATAATTGTACTGTCAAAACAAAGTCAAACGTTCAAAATGACATATGTGTCCCCCAGTAGCTTCCATCATGCAGCAGTAGGATATTTCATTTATAATCAAGTCTGCACACAAAACACATTTCGGTCAATATGTTGTTACGGACCCACTAAGTAAGGCATTAGGTTACATGCATATGCTTATGCATTAAATCATACGAGTACATGTTCATTCCTGAAAAAATGGGGACGATTCTCCAAAGGGGCATTATCTTCAATAATTTCAGGAATGAGCTGATACGAGAACTTTCTTTGACTTAAAAAGTACGCACTAATAGGGTTACACAATGATCAACGAGATAATAATTCACCGAACAATATAACTTTTGGTAGAAGATAGTCCAATGCTACAATCCCCTATTTTGTGTATATAGAACATATTACGTGGACATATGTTTTTCTCAAGAAATGAAATGCATGAGTTAATTGTTTTGTATTCCTTCTAAACAAGGTGTAATCCCAAAGTGTAAATGTTTTACACGTGGCCAGTCTATATGAAAAGATGGATTAAGCGATTTGTTTTACTAATGGCGAATTCAAATATCATTTCAATATTAGATCGATTATGCATTTGTGGTTGAAATTAATGAAATTTCCGGACATATATACTTGTATGTAGATCTAAAGATAACACTTTGAATTCTGCCCTAAACTTATTTGGTAGTCTGGAAACGACACGTTTTTTCCCAACAGGCTAGAATATGGTTCCGCTATGTTTATATGGAATCTCAACTCTTATACAACTTTCTACGAAAGACTTGCACTTTAAAATTACACTTTGATATTGCAAAAAGTAAAACAAAGACAAGTCTCTTGTTCTAAGCTCCGCTCCTGATAACGAATTGCAATAAATTGCACTCTCTGTCAGCAATAAAAATATTCAGTATGCTACATGTATTTTCTACGGGTGTACCTGTATATGGCCAAATTCCAATCAGCTGCATCAATTACATCGCAGTGACAACTCACTTTGTTTGCTATTTTTGAGAGTCATTTATTGAACGTTTTCATGACCGTCTTGTCATGATATTTGATGACGGCTTTATGAAAAGGGAGAACGACCGTAACTACATTGCAAAGTGCCTTGATCAGCCGCTGCTTTTCCAACGCGATGTTACATGTATATACAATTCACGCCCGCCTTTGACAGGTTGCAAACAATTCAGACACACTTTTGCAGCTGAACTTCTTACGCAAAAGCTGATCTGGATTTACACTGTTTAATATATCAAAATGACCCAGCCGGGGTCCAAATAATAAATGGTTCGTCAGAAAGTGCAAATTTAGGTCTGATGTGGCGAACATGTAACAGAAGCCGTGATCAAGAACGGCAGGGTTTGCAATGTTGTATTATGACTTAATTCTGTTTCAATCCTTTATTCTGTCAAGCGTGATCATTATAGAATAAACAAACCTATTAACAAGCTGCAAAATGACGGCTTATTTTTCGAATAAACCAACTATTTGAATAATAGACCACATGATCACCAGTTTTAACATTGTCAATCATATCGATATACATTGGCATAGTTGTGTTCTGGTATGTTAATTTGTCACACTTAGACAAATAAAATAAAACCTGTGAAAACATTTCTGACAGGCCCTTGGTGTTTAAATGTTTTCTAGTTTCAGTCAGCAGCTACTAGAATGATAAGATTTAAGTTCATTAGAGTTTGTGAAGAATTTGATAGTATATGTAGTGCTGAGACTTTGAAGATACGATTTCTGCTTTTTGTTATCACATTTTCTGGGAGTATCTAAGAGACTAAGAGTAATGATTTGATAGTCGTGTAGGGGACCACAGGGAGTCTGATTCAGCTGTCTGTCATCGGCTAAGGCTTTAAATCTTGGGTTTGTTTTCATAAACCAAGTGACTCGGTTTATCATCTGAATTTAAAATGTAAACAGAGCTAAAATCACTTGAATCAAGAAAAATGTGTAGGTGATTGTTCGTGAATATCGTTAGCTATTTCCGGTTTCTATACATAGACTCGCTTATAACACTCATTTGCTCGACGTACTATTATTTTCAATACACTGAACGACCTAGGCGAAACATATTGTCATTAAGCTGTTGATCTACTACACCGTACCTAGCTTATCTTAACACCTCGGGTGTGTTCAATATCCTGCTTATAGTTTCAATCTGTAACATACGTATGGTTGTCTATGTCCCTCTTAAGGGACGATGTTCATAAACAGGTTAATCAATCTAGTTAATATCTACAGTAGACAAGAGATCGACTAGACGACACTTTTATGGTATGTTACATGTACATGTAGATTTAAATTAATTACGAATAGCGCGATACAATTTCCACCATTAACCTAGACCTATTCACAACGAAATTATATCCTTTGGAAGACTGTAACGTAACAAAACCGTTATTGTAGTTACCTTTGCAAACAGCTTGGAACTTGATCAGACGCCGAGTAATTCGGCGCCTGATCAAGCTCCAAGCTGTTTGACACTCAGTTTGTACTTATTTTACCAAAGAAAGTTGAATAAATATATAAAAATGTGAGCAGACGACAAAAAGTGCAGACGAATATATCGCAGACGACTATTGTCGGTGTTTCAAATGATATAATGTGAAAAAGAAAAAGTTTATCTCAGGACAACAGCGAATTTGAATGGGTTTTGGAAACATCTCGGAAATAGAGGATTTGCTCATTATGAACAAATGCCCCTTTTCTATCATAGTTTTCAAAAGTCATCATCTACAGAGGCTCAAAAAGGAGTATCTATGTTATGAAGGGATTAGCCATTTACAATGTGGAGACCTTCGCCAGTGTTACGTCTCTGATTTGGCTTCTGGTCAGGGCCCGCACTGCTTACCACTGATGAAAGCTTAAGTTGTTTTTTTCTTTACTACTCCTAATACAACACGCCGAATTATCTGGTTAAACTGTATTAGCCTCAGCCTAACCCTAACCCTGCTGCGAAAAGCGTCATCTGCTAAAACTTTCGGCGGCTGCAATTTTAAATCCTGTTCATTTTTATTATCTGCTTTGCCGATTGTCCCTCAACTTTTAATCGGATCGTATACCGATTGATTAGCAATGTACAGTTTTAGGTCTCTTTATGAGCCTCTTTGTACTCTGTACTCTGTAGGATTCATGACCGCTGAGCTTATGTCTATATCTTTAAAATCTGCTCAAAAGACACTTTAAAGACGACATTCCTGATATTTTACCGATTGCACTGGAAGTACCCCCATATCAATTAGAGTGTTCAATATGTAAGGCAAACAACTTTGGCAGATAAACATGCACTTGTCGTTTGCAATTATTTCGTCTGCATTTTTGTCGTCTGCTCGTATTTATCTATATTTACACGTATTTAACTTTCTTTGGTAGAATAAGGACAATCTGAGTGTCAAACAACTTGGAGCTTGATCAGGCGCCGAGTTACTCGGCGTCTGATCAAGTACCAAGCTGTTTGCAAAGGTTAGTTCAATTACGGTTTTTACGTAACAATCTTCCAAAGGATTTTGCCGTTTTCAATTGAATATGTTCAATTGCCTCCTACAGTATGTGATCAATTAATCATACGGCATTGAGTATTGACCCCAAGGATAGGTTATATCTAAATACAGAACAGAATATATCTTAAGAAGAAAACACGGTTCCATGACTTGACGTTTAGTGAGTGGGCACAGGCATTCCCGTTCGTCTATATTCCGTCAAATAATCAGATTATTTAAAACATTAAAGCGGATGTATTACCTTAGCTAATCCCATTACGGAACAAGGCTCATCTACGACGTGGTTCAAGTTCTATTACGGGATGTTGTGAATTTACTAAATACAATATAATTCAAAATGAAAAAACAGACATTATTAACAAATGGATGATTTAAAACAACAAACCAATCAATATTTGGGGGGACTACAATTTTCTACGTGATGTTATTCATAGACTGGTAAGTTATTTTAGTGTAACCATCAGCCGTCTACTTTTTTTTTCGTATTCAATCCAAAAACGTTTATCTTTCAAATATTGTGGATTTTATAGTGATTTATGTGTGACAGTATGGTAGGAGTAATATTTATTGTAGCCAACCAGAAATAATAGACTAATTTCGACAAAGTCTGTGGGAAGCGCCGTGCTTCAAAGTTGGAATTTACTTATATATTTTCAATTCGAGACTTAAGAATGGCCCCCAGAGCCGTTTTTGAGTTTGATTTTTGAGAATGTATTGGTCAATTGAACGCTTATTATTAAATTATTCCCAAATTGACAACAAACTAGAGCCATTAATATTTTGAGTGACTCTTTATTTTAAAGAGTCGTTTGCTGATAAAATAATGTAGCATACAGCTTCATTTTCATTAAGACGTTACGTGTACGTCACTGGTTACAATTAAAACATGTAGTGAAATTTAGGAATATTTATAAAAAGGGGGATGTCAGATTTTAATTGATTCCAAAACGTTTTGGAAAATTGACTAGTGTTATTCAAACGCTGAATGACATATTTCGGTTCATAAGAGTCAATTTATATGAGAAACAAAACAGTCCCTGTGAAATACATTTTAATTAAAGAATTTGATACACATTTCATTTAAAAAATCACATTTAGATTTAAATTTATAACAACACGCACTTATAAACAGAGATGACGTTTATGAATGACATTCATTCTGAATTCAGCGGTCATCTTTGATAAAGACAACATAACTTTTATTATAGTGGTCACTCGCTTCAGGCTTGTCGGTATATTTCTGTTTTGATCAAATTTAATGAAGACGTTGAATTGTTTTGGTCAATTGTTAGTTTGACTAAATCCAATTTTCTCACAATGGGATAAAAGCGGAAGGTCAAAAGACTCCTTGAGGGGTCTTTAAATCTGGTTCAGCGGGGCTTTATGCCAATTTGTAAATTTTATTATGTATGCCGCTATCATTCTTTGTGAAAAAGGGCAAATGAAAAATGTGACTTTCGATGTGACTTTCGAAAAAACCTGATGTTTAAGATAAGCAGACGAAGTGTAAATCGATGATGTTATCCCGCCATGTTTGCAATAAATGACGGTCACTTAAAACCCGGATCGGCTGGGCTACTAATGCGATTGGCTCCTACAGAACACGTGATGCCATAGTTTCAGTTAATGAATAATTATACACTTCTTTAAGCTAACATTAAAATAATTTGTCGTAAAGTTATTGATGATACCACGATAATGCTTTCGTTTTGTTATCCAAACTTTGCATTTATGTCATAGCTTTCTATTTCATTTATGTTGTGTCCTTATTATCGACATGTTAGTTTCGTTTTCGATCTCGAGTCTTCGGGATTTTGCCAACACGAGTATTCGAAATATATATATTAATTTCAATCACGCATTTATACAATAAAAGTTAAAAACATACAAAGAGAATAAATATATTCAAATGGTTCTAATTTGATTATATACATAAAGGTCAGAGTTGAACATTGGGTGGGGTTTTTCCGCCATGTTGGAAGATGTCTACATTGCACCAAAATCAGCATTAAAGACAGTTAGAAACCAATTAAAATAGATATGAACAACCAAGGTATATAGATGATGCATTTTCTATCAAACAAATTGCGATGAGGGACAAAATTCATAAAGAGTTGACATTTGTGAATAGATACTTTGGATGGCTAATACTATTCACCAATGATCACTTACACATGTTTCTTGCTTCGAGTGATTATAGCTCTGTTTACATTTTGGATGCAGATGATGTACCGAGTCACTTGGCATCTCATCAGTAGTTGAACCTCTTGAGACTCTGAAAACACTTTCAAACATATTTCGCAGAGAAAAAACGATCAAAACTCCGGTGTGAAATTGCTGCAGATGATATTGTTTGGAAATAACCATGGGGCAATGTACATCCTACTCGACTTGTATATTTACAAATGTTCCAAGAAGGAGCTTTCCCTCGAATGTGAAACGTTATTTGTTTTGCTGGTGTTCCTTTTCATGATATTTACATACTATTGCTTTATGTGCAGCATTCCTGTTAATAACCCCAAACTTGTTGTAGAACGGTTCGTTCGATCCGACAGTTTGTCCACAAGAACCTCAGTTTTTCACTATGTCAGACTGTCCACAGTTTCGTGTCCGCTCTTTTGTTTTTTATTACTATGTCTACACAAATTGAACGATTAGATATTAAAATATTATATCTGTTTCACGAAAAGTGCAGCTAATTGAAGGTTTAGAATACGGTATCAAACGTGATTAGGTCTAGTGCTATATATGTAAACTATTTTTGATAATATTATGAACAACGCCCTTTGGACAGAATTTTCAAATCAAGGTTTATACACACCTATAGATAATCTATTTATTCATTAAATGTCTGGACTTGAATCACCTTGAAGAGTGAAGGTATCCAAAGTGATGCATCCAAACTTAAAACTGAAGTGACATTGTTTCCTACCCTATTTTAGCTTTTTTGCAGTTAACAGATACACTCTATTGCATGAAACAATCCTAAGAGGAATCTATATAACATTGACAATTTTAATTTAATTTTTTTAAGACACTTGGCACAACAATCTCACATGTAAGGAATAGTTCGTGAATAACTACAATACTAGTGTAGCTTTTAAGAAACTTGATATGAATATGCTAACAACCTGTGAGCTGTACCAGCCAGTCACTGCTCGTCATTCATGTTCTTTTAAAGGTCAACTTATAAATAGATTTTCACTAATCTGTGATACAATTGTTCCATTTTCTACGTGAGGGAGAATCAGGGGACAAACTATGGTGTCTAGTTTACACTTTTAATGTCACGACATTCAGATCTCTAATCTAGTAACTTGTAACCAAAGTATGATTTTACCTTCTCACTGCTGCTCACTTACCTCCTATCTTCTTGGAAGTTATTAAATATATTATTAAAATAATACTGTTCAAAATCCCAGTGCATCATTCACAGGTATCAAGTACCAAAATAGCTAAAAACAAAAAAAGCCCCGAAACAAAGGATACATCGCTTTATATACCATGCTTGGCTAGACAAAGGCGTGGTGTACCTTGACCAGTAGAACTCAAGCTTTAGCTCCCAAATGTGGTTGTAAGCAATGCCAGTGGTGTGCTCTACAGTTTATGAAAATGAACATAAGATCTATAGCTCTAGCCGATGACAGACAGCTAAATCAGACTCATCTGGGGTTCGCTTTCCCAAATAAAACTACACTGTCCCCTACCGGCCAGTTAACCTGCTTTCTGAAGAACATCACTCTTGGTCTCTTAAATACTCCCAGAACATGTGGGTACAAAGAAGCAGAACCCCTATCTTCAAAGTCTCAACATTATGTAGTATACTATTACAGTCTTCACAAAGTCTCAAGCACTAACATTTTATCGTCTTCGAGTAGCTTCTGATTGAAACTAGAAGACATAATACCTTAGGCATTACAAAGGTGTTTTCACATGGGTTTTTTCTTTTTATTGCAATGTCACAGCGACATCTTAAGGTGCACGTCTTTCGTAAAAAGTTTTATAAGAGTTGATATTCCATATAACCATAGATGTATCATATCCCAGACTGTAAGACTAACGTGCTTTCAAAACTACTAAAGAGTTTATAGGGCTGAATTCAAAGTGTCAGCATTATATTGTAACATAATTCTACCTGAATCTCACTTTAACCTTAAAATGAAACCTTTCACTAGGTAAATTTGTTAGCTCGGTTTAGCTTTGGCAAATTACACTCACAAGGTAGTTTTGCTGCTGCCACCACCCAAGTTAACTTCTTGGGAAAACAAATAATGGAGATGTTTTCTTCTTCTACTTGTTTATTCACATTCAAACATTATATTCACAGTTAAAACCACTTTAATAATAGAGAAAGTCCAAACGTAAATATACGTCCAACAGGATAAAACTTTCTATAGGATGATACTTTCAATAAATACACCGGAGCAACTACTTAGCCAAAAACTCCAATCTCCCCTTTATCATTAATTCAGCGCCTTATATACCCAATCTTAAATAAGAGACCTGAAGTTTTCAGGTTAACTCGAGATATTTGGGTTAGCCCCAGAATCCTACATAACAGGCCGGGTAAGGCAACATGTTACATAAGAGACCTTAAAACCTTTACCCTTTTGGCTTACACTCTGTTCTGAAAGAATGCAAAACAACTAATTCATGCTTTTCATTTCTTGATTAAATCATGAACTGTCCGCGTAACGTGTCCTAAATATACAAAATATAGGGGAGGGGAGCATGGGGCTATCTTCTATCAATAGTCATATTCACACCGACTATATTTTTGTTCAGTTAAAATTGGTTTATTGATGATACAGTTTGCATGATTCGATGAGCGTTGGCTACGTTCCCTGACTGAGAATAAAACATTACTACCAAAACATCAAAATGCACAAATATTCTCAAATAAAATCATTAACATTAAAGGGATACTTCTAACTTGAAGGAAGCAACATATGAAACGCAATTAAATGATTATATTATTTCCATCATGCACACAGTTGATTTCTTTTTTTGTTGATAAACAGAAGTTTAGGAAAGAAATAGTACCTATAATTATGGTGAACAACTGTTAAGCATATATATTTACAATCAAAAATGCGTAGTCTTGTTTTACTTACCCCACAATTTTTACATTCTTTGCATACCTGAAATATACTTTAAATGTATAATGAAATTCGGTCAAAACTGTTCAGCTAATTACATATCATGTTTTATTGAATAATTCAAAACAAGAATATAGCCACTATTTGATTTAACGCAAATTGAGACAGCAAAACTCCTGACAAACGTTTAATTTTGACACACATCATATTTATTCCTATAATAGTCTAAAACCCAAATGGCCATGGTTCAGATAAATTTGACTTTCATAAAACATCAAAGTCCTGAAAGGCCTGATTAGCAGAGTCAATAATGACAATACTCATTTTTAAGTATAAAACAACTGAAATTGAATTCCTCCACGTTTCAATTTCTCTGCTATCTCCAGAATCAAAAACCAGTTACTTTGATACAAAACAACACTCGTCTCCGTACATGCAAACCATGGAGCAATTTATGAGTAATTGCAGTAAATCAACATCTGGTTCAATAAACCATTACTTATAGCAATATAAATATCGTCTATTCCTAGTGGTGTAACTTACAACCGGACAATAACATATCGACACGCTATAACCAGGGACAATCACGTCAATACAATATGACAGTTTTTTAACCATGCACATTTTTATGTGGCTGTTTACTATAGTCATGTTTTATCCCAGTTTGATTTGTGTATTTACACATTAATATTTACAAACACAATGCCCAATTATAACGATAAACGATTTGATGGCTACCTACTTAATTCAGTGTACAAAGTCCAATGTGCAATAACAAGTTATCGAAGTTTAAATACAATGCTAGTAAACCCTTAAATTGACTAAGTCAACATGGTCGGTAAGGATGCTGAGTGTGAATCAAACTGCTTGAAATCAAACAACAGGAGGCAATAATTTGATTGAATATGCAGTTTAAAAATTTGGATCAGGATAAAGCCATTTTCTAAACGAGCCTTATTTGACTATTGTAATGTTCCTTTGGAATGAAGGAAATACTAACGAATGTCAGTCCAATGTACATATAAGCATATTAAAAAAACTCTATTTGGATGACAAATTTAACATAGATGACCACTATTTTGACAAAATGCGTTTTTTTATTTACACAAAAGAACTTTAATTAAATAAAACTAACAATTCGGATACTTTATCAGCTTTTCTTGATTTAGATCTTTCAATTAATAGTGGAATAGTTTCTTCTAAAATTTATGATAAAAGAGATGACTTTAATTCAAAAATAGTAAATTACCCTCATCTTGACGGGGATGTTCCCCGTGCGACATCTTACGGGGTTTACATTTCACAATTTATTTGATTAGATAGGGCCTGTTCTTCCGTCGATGATTTCAGTAATCGATATCATGTTATTACTGAGAAGCTACTCAAGCAAGGATATAGGTATGACAAACTTCGTAAAACCTTCTCAAAATTCTATAATCGAAATATCTCTCTCATTAGCAAATATAAATGTAATTTAAAGGCGCTCCAGCGACAAGGTATTTCACACTCAGAGTTTTATGGTGATGTGATCTACAAGCTTCGGAAAATAGCTTGACATATCCATTTTCACAAAAGAATTTACAAAACGTATTAAAAAATCATTCAGAAGGGCTATTATCCATCTAATCAATATTACAACGCACTGCATGTTTGGTGGTCAACCCTTTAACAGTTGACCATCACGCTTCCATCTTCGCTTGTGCGACGTCAGGGAGGTCATAATACTCTATGAAGACGGAAACGTTGCAACAAAATCTGTGTTAAAGAAAGCTAAAACCAAGTCAACGAGCAATAAGCAATAACGTTACATGGATGATGAATCTTCTATCAACCAAATTGCAATGAGTGACTCAACTATAGTTAAAATGCACACTTACGTGTTGCAAATGAGTTTACATTTAGGGGATAACCGCGCCGATTTTAAAAATTTGCGGACGTATATCGGTGGTTTATTTGTCGCAAATTTAGTTTTACACGCGACGCGTTAGAGGAGCATGTAACACGGCTATTTGCGACATATAAACCAGGTGAACGCTGTTTACTTAGTGGATTCAGATGAGAAACGTTATTTATATTGTTGGTGTACCATTTTCATGGTATTAGCATACTGTTGCCTGACGTACAGCATTCTTGAAAATAATCCCAAACCAGTTGTAAAAAGGTTTTAGCTCCATTGGTTTGATTCGTTCGATCCGACAGTCTGTCAACCAGTTCCTCAATTCTTTACTATGTCAAAATGACCACTGTTTCGTGTTCACGCTTAATTTGTTTAATAACTATGTTGTTAAGAGCAGGCGTAACGAGAAAAAAAAAGCCAGCAAGAAACTTTACCATATTTATTTTATCTAAATTAAAATCTAAATACCTTATTCACAGTTTAAAATATCCCAAATTATATGGATCCTGGTAATCAGCCTATTTAAAATCTATATCCGGTTGTTGAATGTTCAAGAGCATTTTTAAATTTAATCTCAACACTTCTTAAAATCTAGTTATCAACAATGATTTTGTCGCTAAATAACAACAACAAAAATCCTCACAGAGTAACTCCATATAATGACTGTAGACTGACAAAGATAACCCTACAAATCTTTAGTTCCTTATATATAATATATCATCTTTCTACAAGCATACCAGCGGATTTGGCCTTTGATCCAGGGGTCGTGAGTTCGATCCCCCGCCGGACCAGTCTTTCGGATGAGACTTGAAACCGAGGTCCCATATATCAGTGCTTTACTCTGGGCATGTAAAAGAACCAGAGAGGTCCTTCGAAACGAGTAGGGCTTTTCCTGGGTTCCTCTGTATCCGCTTCCCTCTCTCTGGGACGTCCAAATAGCCCATACATGTAGTTGGCGTAAACGAGCGTAAACAACAAAACCAAACCAAACCATACTCAATCTCAAAAGTTCAACTTCGGATTTTTTCCTATTTCCAACGACTAAAATTTCGAGCGAAACTGAAAGTCTGTATTATAATACAGAGGCGATAAAAGTAAGGTCGATTTATGAAGGTGAGAAGTTGAGATTGAGCAGGTGATCAGTTTGATACGTTTATAGAAAATCGAGCTAGACACTAGAAAAACTCGCCATGAATGCAAACTATTGCAATGCGTATTTTCACACCATGTACCTATATGTCGTCTCTTTTTTTAAAACCTCATATGTAGCATTTTAAAAAAAATGGCACATACGTGGTTTTAGAAGGAAAACGACGTTTACTCCTAAAGTCACTTAAATGCAATTTGCAAATATGGCGTTTACATGTTTTTCGACGATAGGTCGATTATTTGTTGCAAAATCACATAAGTGCCTACGAGGTTTTAGTAGAAAACCGAAGATGTATTTATTGCCCGATTAAAGCAATAAGTTAGAATTTAATTTGACTACCAACATATTTCCTGAAAAAAAATACTCCTGACAATTGTGTTATTAATATTGATTAGAAAAAAAGAAAGACTGCAAATACTGTCGAGACGCAGTAACTTATCTTCAATTTATATGTATAAAATGAGTTATTGCAAGATTGTCCGATTAGTAACTTCTCAGGTTATGGCTTATGGTATATTTTATATTCAAAACAATATATTGCTGCAATCCTTTGCCACGACGTAAATACTGCTTTTTGCAAGCTCTGTAGTAGGTGACTATTAAAACTTTGCCGGAAATGGAACAATTTCTTGTTATGAGCAAATGTTCCATCTATATCAGATGATTTTCATCGGTCGGTTGTCAATATTTCAACCAACGGCCTTCGAGCATTCGGACTACGTGAATATTAATTAGTAAATGAGTATATGTAGATCTACTGCATTTTATGAAGAAAACATTTGCCTCCTAGAGGCCATACGTCCATATTAAAATTCACAAATTACATTTCCTAACAGATTATCGTCGGTTTTCTCCTAAAACCTCGTATGTGCCATATTTAAAAAACAGCACATACGTGGTTTTGAAGAAAATCGTCGATGTTCATCAAAAAGAATGTAACTATCATTTTGACAAATTGCATATGCGTCGATTTAGAAGACAAAGCCTGTTTTCTTCTAAAACCACGTACGTGCCATTTTTGAAAAATGGCACATACGAGGTTTTAAAAGAAAACCGACGGTGTACCAATTGAGGTAATTTCGCAGCTGACGAGGGTTGCCGGTGTCTCGGTCCCTTGTTCAGCTGATTACACCTCTTACTTTCAGTACGACTTACTTCCCAGTAGCATCAAACAAGACACCTCATAGATTCTAGTCTTAAAGTTATCGAGATGAATTTGGGCCATATAATAGTTTCGCCTTTGCTCATTGGCTTTCCGGTCGTGTTCGTTGGGTCGTGGCTTCGCATTTTGTCCGATAAGAGGACAATATTTTGTAACTTCTATGCTTGTTTAATCATCCCAATTAACCTCAGAATAATCGTTATCGTCAGAAAACTCTGAAACAAACATACAAGTATTCAAAAACATGTAGGATGTTGACAAAAACATGCACATTACCAATACATTGTACTTAAACGTATGGCAATTAGCTTGTCAAGCTAGATAACACTGACCTAGTACAAATCACATATTATTACATAACAACAAGTTAGTTCTTCTCAATATCTGCATTTTCACTATGGAAATATATTACAGTAACAAAAACAGAAGCTGTATAACATAAAACACCTTGCGTACCTGTATATAAATATTGAATTTATGCAGAACGTGTAACGTAAAGAGTTCACTGTTTTACACAATGGCGGAATGAAGACTATTGGTTTGTCACGTGTCTTCCGGTAAAAACAATTTAGTTGGGCTATTTCCCTTATACCATTGAAAATATTGTAACAGCCAGTATACATGAAAAGTGTAAGAATAGAATAGTGAAATGACTGTTTGGATGTTGTGTTTTTGCATCAATGTATTCCCTATGACACTATCATATGTGGACATTCATGCAATATATAAACCACTTTTGTCTCAACCAGAAGCCGGCTTATAAAAGGTATTGGATATCAAGGTTCGCCAACCGGAAATATGTACCTAGCTTTATCCAATCCAGATTTCTCATTAAAATGCCGAAATCACACCAGCCGGCTGTTGACGTCCGTACGGAACAAATTAAGCCACTCACGGCTTATCCCTAACCATAGTGCCTTATGCAAACAGCTTAGATCCGGAAACGCCGAATAAATTGGCGTCTCATCTTGATCAAAGCTGTTAGACACTAGACCAATATTCTTTTCCAAAAAAGGTTCATCTGTGAAAGGAGCAGACAAAATACAAATATGTTAGATTCTATTTGTATTATAAACACCAATACGACGGTTATTAGTGCTAAACACATTTGACGTCGATATATAGTGTAGTAATGTTTTCGCTATTCATAATGACTTTGCGTACCATTGTTATATCACTAGTTATACATCCAGAATTTATAACATAATACCACATAGCACTGTTATAGGACTGCCTTATAAGGAGCTGTAATTCAAACGTATACTTCCCTATATTTAACCCTTCGCCTGCTACGAAAATTGTCGTCTG
>JAULCE010729299.1:0-23881 GCA_032359355.1 Macoma nasuta | reverse complement strand
CTCGAAGGACCAGAAAGTATAACAACACTGAGAATGAAGTACGGGGCGACGTTTTACGGCCGCCACACAGCACTTAAAACACCTGCTGTTGTGAAGTATTCAATTCTGTAAAAAGGAGATCCTTCAAAAGCACGAAAGTCAATTCATATAGAGAAAAACAAGTTTTTGGAAAAACAATTTACAATACCACATTCTAAAATTATTCTGAAGTTCCTAGCCAGACTTAAGGGTCAGGGTATCTCAACCATGATAAATAATTAAACCCTGACCAATGAAAGTTAATTTCAAAGCATTAATATACACTATATAAAAGCTGACGCTAGCCAATGATAAAATGGCATTTTTAGCATGTCACATGTTCCTACAACAACTTCATAACACTTTTACTTTTTTGATTATTAAGTAAAAACTGTTTTGTTTTTTTAAAGAATGCCAGACTACAGACTTAAGCATTTTTTACGTGACATTGTGCATAGAACATATCAGTGTAATGAACAAGGAGGGGCAGTTGCCCTTTCAACAGCAGAAATATAGAGCTTTCTTGAAGTTTTGAAAAAATGCATCATTTCCGAAAAGCGATATTTCTATCTGTGAAGCTTAATTCATATTAGTGTGTGTTACACGGTGTTAAAGTTTACAATTAAAAGCCAGTTGGAAGTTCATAAAACCTCGATCAAACGCCGCAACTTGATACTGTGTTAAGTTTACATCTATACGTTTTGCAATTGTCTGAGATTGTCCCTTATAGAATCGATATCATGCTATGCTTAGGTTAGCATCTATGATAGTTCTCCGTCAAGCGGCTTTGGTACGTACAATGTCGAACGCCATTGGTACGTATTATGTCAATGTCACTGTCCGTTCTTGAATCAATTTTTCATTCTAAACGATTTGATGGAATTTGAACATGTATTAATATGCCTACACTTTTTGCAAGGTCACCATCTTTATTTTCATATGAAACAGCTGATGACGCTTTGTGTGACAATATATCTGTGATATTGAAATAAAGAACTGAATAGCTTAAAAAACTAACACTAGTACTATGAAAAATATTATTTCTGACGATTTTCATGATTATTTAACTGCGTGTCAAAATGTTTGAGTTAAATAAGACGATGACATACTCGGTAACTTAAATAGGTTATCATGACTCGACAAGTGATGCGTTAATAGAGAATGAAGATTAAAGCTTTAATTGCCTAAACTATATTAGTTTTTTAAGTAAAACCTGAGATATATAGCCAGTAATATTTAGATATTAATCTACTCTTTCAAACAGAACTGATAATTACTTATAGGCAGTGGTGCGTGATAATTCGGTTTATAAAAATGGGCGGCTACTGTAAAGTCTAAGTGCGTTTTCTATACGCATCCATAAATATTCATCGATTACAATATAAAAGTATGTGGGAAATGGAGCACTTTCTCTTCCCGAGCAAATGCTCGATTTACTTCTATGTTTTGAATACAATTCCATTTTCTTGATCTTATGCCTCGTTTCCATCAGTTTTATCAGATTCTTTCCTTATGGATTAACATTAGCATAGTATTTCAAGTACTTGTCCATTATGCGTTACATACAAGTTGTGCTGGAAATCAAAGAAGTCGCCGACTTACTCGACGTCAAAATTGAATCCAGACTGTACGATATTTGAAACAACACAAAACAAATTAAGCAGACAAATATCCTTATCCTGCAAATCCTGACCGTAGTCGTGTTCGAGTTAGTCGACGTCTGAACACGATCCAGACTGTTTTACACTCGGGAAACAGTTTTACCAAATGTCAAGAGAATCGAACAAGGTTAAACAATTAAGCAGACGAGAAATTTGGCTGCATGATAAAGGATATTATTACATAAATTGGCGTTTGGGAATGACATGAAGTAGTGACATAGATTTCATATGTTACTAGTTACATAAATAAAGTTTAAAACCGGACGCTAAACACGCTCCTCAAACGCCTATCGATGTACCATCTGCTGACGTTGGATATGACGTCGTTGTATTCAGGGCGTTTTTATGACGTCGCGTTCTTTTTCCCGCTTTTTACGGCCAAAATTCTTTACGGGGACGTTTTGTCTTGTGTGTATAACTATGAAATTTTCCAAAAATTCCTCTTTATGTGATAAATAGAATCTAACGATCATGTTTATCCAATATCTTCTTTATGAAACTCGTTGACTAAACTCAAATGACAGTCGCCAAGACTGATATTGAACAAATACTCATGTAAGATCCTTTATTTACTCTTCATTATCCTTTCACCGAAATTTCTTTCAGACTGCCACCACTGATAGAGAAGTATGAAGTGGCCCTCTTGATGCTGGCTGGGTTTGCTGGGTTCTCGGTGCTCGTCGGATTAGGATACAACGCCATACGGTATGGCGTCTTCTTTGGCTGAATTTATTTCCATTATCCCCTTCCTTTATAGGAACGTGTCTTACCTATGTGTGCGTTCCTTCATAGAAGACACATTTTCACGTATCTACATACCTCTTAATGATTAGTCCAACAAAACGGATTAAAGTCCTTATTTCAAAAAAATTAACATAGTAGTGATCAGGTTATATTTTTTGCACTTAATATACATACTTGTCTGCTTCGTTTCTGTTTATTATATGTTCAATGAACTTCATTAAACTGGGGGTCCTCGGCCGTTAATCGGGTAATTCATACTGTGTATTACATAATCCTTTGATTTTATAAGCAGCAATTGTCTAGGCCATAAAGCCATAAAGTGGCCTAAGAAATGGAGTGATTCATCAATAAATATTTGATATTGGTCAGTAAGATTCTTTGTTTTTGCTTTAATTACTACGTTGAAAGGAAAGATATATGAGGCAAAGAGAAGTGTAATAATCACTATATTTTATTGTTAATTTACGATTTACATGTGCAAGATAAAACTTCATTCAATATGGCACTGTACTGCTTATCTCAGATGGTATCAATACACTGTCTTGAATGTAAAGAAAATGTTATATAGACAACGAATAACTCGGACAATGTGACAATGTTGATAATTGTATTGCCGTATTCAGCAATATGTCCCCTTAATCTTTGATTCCTAGAAATGCAACAGTGCATTTCTTGAGGCTGCGTCATTCAAACATTATGGCGAAAAACGACCTTAAATATCCATTTTTGACAACTTTGTTTTTATTCAAAAACAATTTCAACAAATCATTGTGGCACGTTCCGCTTATTGAGGTGGATATAAACTAGACGTAGATTACCAATTACGTTCGAAATAAAGTTTTGTTAAGCATTTTAACAATTTTAAGTGACATATAATAAATGTATTATGATTCTGAAGTGATCAGACCCCGATCAACGAAACAAGGTAAACGCGGCGTTCGATCTTGGTCTACACTTCTGGAACCTCATTAGGCTAATCGATATATCTTTAAAACAACTTTCTTGCATTTGCAAACAGTGTAAACCTGGACTAGTATTGCTTCGAAGACAATAATTGGCCTAAATTGAAAAAATACCTTTGTATACAAGGACAGTTTTCTTACAAAAGCCTGACATTCTCTTGGTTAAAACTCGGCAATCTCAGCCCGTATCGTGCCAATCGCGATTGTCAACCAGCCTGTGATAGGCCCAGACGCTGAGTAGCTCGACAACTTGTCCGGGTTCAGGCTGATTGACGTTTTAACAACTGTTTCACAAAATGCCAAGTCATTCAGCCAAGGTTAAAAAAAATCATCATGCGACAGTATAACGTTAAGTAGCTATATGCATGACATAGAAGATTATCACATAGTTGAGTGAGGATTATTATTATATGTATGCAAGCCTTCAAATTAGCACTGGTTGGGTTAATAAATGTATTCAAGGTATCGGCTATATATTTGAGTCTATAATATAGAAGTTTGAATTGCACCCTCGATTAAAAGATGCCATCGGTTATATTAGTAATTGAAATATTAGACATATGTAAGATATGTTAACATGTTATTGTAATCAACGTTCCGAGACAACGCATAGATATGTCGTTTTACATTATCTAAGATTACGAAAAGTTTAGATGTTTATCATCCTGCTATTATCATATTTAGGTACATTTGCTGCTTTAGTGCGTCTTAATAGTGACACTGTGAAATATTACATTGAGCATTGCGTTACATCATATGACCTATTATATTGAAACATCTCGGTATATACCCGTGCTTAATAAGGCAAGTACCGCATACCATTTCAAAGAGACTCTTTGGAGTCTCTGATCTTGTCTAGATTGAGCCTGATTTCAAGATCCTCAACTTCGGGGGCCATTTTAAAGGCGTTTGCGTCAGTTACAAATCTCGGCTTTCGGCTGACTTAATGTAATATTTACCTATACTCCGCAAAAACTCTTTTAATGCCTATATAGCAGAGGACTACAGAAAACATTGTGGGATATTGAGCATTTGCTCATAATGTGCAAATGCTCTATTTTTCACAATTGTTTCTAAGCCATTAAAAATAATTGTGTTCAATCCTCCTAGGTAATACCCCTCTTAATCATGTACTATCATTGTAAATGAGTCTTAGAATAGCATATGGGGTAAAATGTTAAGTATCATGCTATGTATCATCGGTGTTCTTCCAAAATCATGTAAATGTCATTGTGGCGAAATGACACGTATAGTAGGACAAGCACTATTCTTTACAATCTAATACGCTAGGCACGGGGTACTGTCAATGCATACAAACAGTTCGGAGCAAGATCACATGCCGAGTTACCCCTATACGCTTAGAGTAATAAATATGTCATGTTTTCATATATTTTTATTGTGTTTGCGATACGTTAAAGATGAAACTTTAAATGATAACATAGGTTTTTCCCCCTGTACGTGCCGACGATACATTATATGAACGCCATAGACATTATAATTCTAAACTTAAATTGTTATTTTATAAATCAATGTTTTTGTACTTACAGACGATATGTATTCCGTGACATCAAGAATTTTGATATCATATTCGATGCGGGTGGTCGTGTCAGCCTCAGTTTGACCACTGTAACGGTGACGTCACAGATGATATGGCCTGCAGATTTCCTTCAAAGTCCAGCGAGTGCTAGCAAAGTTTGTAACATGATTACAGGAGCTAAAGCCCCAAATAAAACAGTCGGAATAGCTCACCGATACCTTTAAACAACAAAATGATCGGAAATTCCGATGCAGTATTTTACCTCAACATGTTAAACATTGTATCGTCAAGATACAATATCTTTACAAAGATAAGAACGACGGGGTTAAACAAATTAGTTCCTAGTTATCTGGAACTTCTAAAAGTATCAAATGACTGAAGTTTTAGAGAAATATTGAAGTCCATGATCAAACGCCGCCAATGTTGATCAGTAAATTCAATGTTTACAATACTAATTTTCACACTCAGACGACGGTTTCACAAAATAAAAACAGTAGACAATCAAGGTTGAAATATCAAGCCATCGACAATATCGACAGCCGTGGATTATATCAGACTGAGGTCCTCCCTACATTAAAGTGGCCAACCAGTCAGCCCAACAGTTTTGAACCGATGCCGAAGACTGATTTGAACCGATGCCGAAGACTGGTGTCCGATTAACGCTGTGTGCTTAATGGGAGGTCACTATAATGCACGGGCCGAAGTACATAACTCTTTAGTATCAACATAGAAAATGTAAAACAAAATTGAGTTTACTAACTGGGGTTTATCATTTAATCGACATTATCAAACACTGTTCAATCTAGTTTGTGTGATGAAAACAACGCCACTTCTAAACCAGTTTTTTTGTATAATCTATATACTTTATTATTACTTCAAACATAATAAGAGCTGTAAGAGGACAGCATGCTTGACTATTCTAAGACTAATTTGAAAATGGGTAAGATATCACTGTGGATACATAAATAAAGGAATGGAGCAACGATAACAAAAAAGCAAACAAAGGCACAACTCTGTAATTAGGTAAAATAATGTTATGTTTCCTTTGCACTGCACTTCCTCTCATTTAGCTTTGTCATTTTATTATTTTTTTTGGAATTCTATTTGATATGTTTCAAGTTATATTCCGGACCAAAACAAGCTAAAAAGGGCAGTAACTCTGTAATTAGTTTAAATAAAGTTATGATTTCTTTGCACTGCACTTTCTCTCATTGAGCTTTATTATTGTATGAAGTTTCATGAAGTTATATCAATAAGTTTTTAAGTTATGCTCCGGACAAGAAAAAGTCTCAAACGACAAGAACTCTGTAACTAGGTAAAAAGAGAGTTATTGTCCCCTTCCTTTCAAGGAAATTCCCCTTATTGAGGTTTGTCATTATTTGAAGTTTAATGAAATTCTATCCAGTACGTTTCAAGTTATACTCCGGGCAAGAAAAAGGGCAGTAACTCTGTAATTAGTTAAAATAAAGATATGATTTCTGTGCACAACACTTTCTCTCATTAGTGTTTACTATTGAATATTGTTTCATGAAAGTTTATCAATTAGTTTTCAAGTTATGCTTCTGACAAATTTTTGCTAACGCAGACGCCGACGAAAAGGTGACCAAAATAACTTACGATTCTATGAATAGTTGAGCTAAAAAGTGACCTTCACAAAGAAATACTTAGGTGTTTTTCCCCATGTAGTTTTTCTGTACAAGTTCATTCCAATGTAATGGTATTTCTGACATTTTAATTTGATAATCAAGTTGGTTATTGTTACGACCTACGGACATGTTAAATAGGCATTTAAATGAATATCATGTCAATCAGGAGTTTGTGAACAAACGGAGATATTTATATTGACTTCATCTTAACGTGTGATATTTCTTTTATAACAAGGAAAAAGCATTGGGACAGACTTCACAATAACGACCGATCAGCTACGATTATTTCCGATTGCCGCAGCGGGTCGCTATCACAACAAAGTGACCGGTCACTTATTGTTTATAGCGTCCCGCCAAGAGTATTTTATGGAATATTGCCGTTTTAAGGACTTCAAACGGTTATATACTATATAAAGAAGGGACATATCTGTGTAAGGTATAATATATCAGCATGACTAGGGTTAGGAAGATCATTATTCGAAGTTGTCACAAAAAGACCATGTTATTGATACGTACCAAATTGACCCAGGCAAATATGTTTGATATTCTTTACGATGCTTATATAATTGTCGGCTGCCGGAATTGTCGACGGCTGGATATTCTTTTTCAAATTTGATGACAAAATGATGGCTCATTAAATATAGTCTTTAATGGTATCATATTATTGTTATTATTATTACTATAACTGCTGTGTGCTTAACATTCAGAAAATTGTCGTGCGTGTTTTGGCAAAAAGACAATATTGTCCCTTTAAGTACCGATTCGATTATTTCACAGATAGGAGTTGGCGGCACCCTTTGGTATTCAGTGGCTGTTATTTTGTCCGTACTAGCATTTCCAGTTCTATGTCTGCATCTGAAAACTCGAGCCCCTGGAGCAAAGACTTTTCCACAGGTAATAAATAAATAAATATTGTATCCTATGTATCAATCTTAACCCTTTTCTCTACATGTTATTTCAAAATTTACCACAAGAAAATAATCTGATGGAAATGATGTTTATCTAAGAATAAGGACAATTTTATTGTACAATGGTTTTGAAAATATTATGACAAATGAAGCATTTACTCATCATGAGCAAATGCTTCATTTCTTAAAATTCATCTGCTACAGAGGCGGAAAACGGGACACACGGACTAAGCAAACAGTGTAGCCCCAGCCCAGCCGCCACCTGGAAATCTCGAAATGACTAAAATAATGTTGAAGTGACGAACAAAACAAAACAAAAACTTTCCAATATAATCAAATAACAGTTTGCTATATGTTTGAATTGTTGTTTTGCATAATATCGTGGTACAGTCGAGCTTCGTTATCTTGAACTCGGTTAAGTCGAGTAAATGCTTACATAGAAACGCAAATCTTATCCAAAACCATAGCAGAAGTATGTTACGTGTACACGGGTTTAATTTATAACTTCATAGTACCGGAAGTTTTAATTTATTTCGAACTTTGGGTCATTCAAACTCATGAATATACCCCGTCTTTGATGAAACGTATCAACAAAGCAAAACTGTTTTCTTGTTTCATAGTTTAGTATCGAATAATTAATTCTACTCAAGGTACGCCTTTTAATAATATATGCGAAGCAAAAACAGAAGTGTAACTAATTTAAGTAAGTGTATCCAAATCTCACTTTTGATAATAAAAATACTATAATAATGATGCACTATAAGAAAAGGTTCTAAATCGCGATAAATGCAACAGCTAGCAACAAGTTATATTCAGTTAGGACTTCGTTGGTATCTGTTAATATCTGCATTTAGTTGCAATTCTCTAAATTGAAAATATTTAGTTTTTAATTAGAAATGTCTGTAAACTGTCGAAGCTTTGTTGTCCGAAACTTTGTCATGTCGAATTAATACTATAATCAAAGCTAATATCTGAACAAATAATCAGCACTGTGTTTTACTTGTATGTGTCGAACTTTCGCAGAGACTACTTTTATTTAATCGAATTTAAATCAAAACTTATTTCCAGATCGCCTATGCAAGGTTTGGCAAGATTGCACACATACTCTTCTGTGTTGTTGCACTGTTCACCAACCTGGTCGTCATAGCCAACCTGGTTCTTGCGGGTAAGTTTATTATATGTTGGAACATGATTCAATTGGCTAATTGTTCGTGTATAATGAATAATGTTCAACATTAACCCTTTACTTTATACAAACGCTTTTTACGCTTTTATGAACAGTTTAGAACTAAGTCTTCCTGCACATTCGTGAGACTGATATAAACTGTATGGCTGTAGGTTGTTAGTCTATTTCTGATCAAGGAACAGATAATTCAGATCAGATCCCAATGCTACATTTCTCACAATAGTTCCAAAGATCGTCTGCTCGAGAAGCGAAGATAGGCGTACCGATGGAGTAACAGTTAGCTCTTATCCTGCCGCCAAAACATAGTCCGCTGATTTATCTTCTGCTTGATCGTTAAAACCTCAATTCATTTGAAATTTAACGAGAAAGTGTAGCTTAAGAGTCTTACAGTTTGAATTCGAATCTGACGCCGAGTAACTTGGCGTCTGATCCGGGTCCATGCTGGTTGGCGACATCACTATGATCGCGATTGGCGTGATGAGGGTTATTGCATGTGTCTGCATTGTTTTGAAATTGTCTTGTTCTTAAGGAAAAGCCATAATTGAAGCACTCGCAAAGGATTCTTCTAATGAGTTCATCATGTTGATACTGGCTGTGCTGTTTGGCTCTTACTGCGTGGTCGGTGGACTGGGTACCACCTTCTACATGTCGTACTTCACCACCGCGCTCATCTTCATCACCTCCTCTTACTTCATCTTGAAGTTCACCTACCTCTCCGACCCGGAGGTAAAAGAGATCACGTCGAGCAAATCTTTCTACGAAGCGATGCATTGTCTGAAAGGTCCAAACGGCAACTATAACAACTCCTTCCTGACATTCAGGACAGAATCGGGTCTCATCAATGGCGTGATAACCCTCTTCATGGCTATTTCCACAATATTTTGCGACCAAGCCAACTGGCAGAGCCGGATTGCAGCAAAGCCTAGAGAAGGCATCATAGGGTTCTTCATAGCCGCGTTCCTGTGGTACGCTATACCCACGCCAGTGTCCTTCGTCAACTCAATGGCGTACAAGTACCTTAGTTATAAGAATGGGACGAATCTCCTCACACCGGAACAGATTGATGAAGGTATGGAAACAAAAGTATCTATTATGTTGCTGTGTTCATCTTACATTAAAATGACTTACTTGAAATGACTTATTGCCTTAAATAACCCTAGAAGAGACGCTATTCTTTATCAAATGCAATCGCTAACGTATTAAGCATTGAATTATATCGGCTTTTAGAAAAAAGGTATTTAAAGAAAAAACCCAATATTATAGTAAGGAATGCAACTTCAGTGTTACTATTTATAGGCATTATTATGTTGTTATGATTCAATAAAATAACATTATAAAGACATGCCTAATGGATGGTCATACCGTAGGCGCAGTCGAGAAAGAGTGTTTTAACATTTCTGGTACCTGTCTTATATGCCTTAATTGTATGGTTCGTCAAATAAAGCGGTATCTACAGTTAGTATTCGGATACCATGTCAGCACTATCAAGCTGTAACAGCGTTCAAACATCATTTGGTTCCTTGAGAAGTAATTCATATGCACCGAATATAAATAAATAGCAAAACGTATTGACCTTCCCTTAAGCAAACAGTTTCTGAAGGAGTAATTCAGTTATGGCTAATGTGTTCACTATATGCTTAAACTCAATTATTTTTGGCAAACTTTGATTGCATATGTTTATAGTTATAACAATATTGATCACTATTGAAACAGCTGCTTGTTGTACATGTTTTATGTGTAAAGGAGATGAATTAAATAGGCACTCGGATTTTGTTCTAATCCTTTTCTTGTAATTGCATACGTCATATACTAATGTTGTAATCTATAACCTAATTGTCGCCAATGTCCCGGAAAGGGTTTTTGCCAGCTAATTGCCGTCCCTCGGGTCAATGACTTTATTTTAAGCAACAAATTCCAACGCCCTGATAGACCATTCGGTTATACATGTCTATTCCGTTAAACATTTTATCTTGAGCTAGTAATAGCTGCAAATTTTAATTGTAGACGTCAAAAAAGATTATCTATGACAATTGTTTTTTACCGAGTTCTAAATTTCATTGCAGGGTATATTACGCCTTTCATTATCCAGACGCTAATGGGGCGTGAAGGTTGTTTTATGTTCCTGACCTTGATGTCGATGACCTTGATGTCCACGGGGTCAGGAGAGGTCATGTCAGTCTCTTCCATCCTAGTTTACGACATAATAAAAACCTACATCAAGCCATTCAGGTAGCTACAGCTAGTACTAATTTAGTAGCAACAATATGTGTTGAGTGTATATGCGTGCGTGTGCGTGTACCTTCGTACATCTGTCTGAACGTGTCCGGTCTGTAACTTCCTTGTTGATGGAAGAAAAGAACATGGTACAATTGTTCACTGTTATGAACTAATATGTCTCATAGAATAACCAGGTCTCTAGCTACAAATGGAGGTTGAAGGTCGAACTTGAGACCAAAAGATTTTGTCCCGGCTTGAAAGTCCTTGCCGATTGAAGAAATCTAAAACAACTTGGCACAGTTGTGTGTATTGTCCGAGCTTAAATTTTCTTACTGAGATTATGATTTTCAAATGACTTGGCACAATTGTTCAATGCAGGTCTATAGCTACAAAGTCAAGCTCACAAATTCCGGTCAAACGTTAAAATTATGACAAAAATACATTGTCCGAATTGTAACATTTCAAATAACTTGACTAGCTTAAATAACTTGATCGACTCATCACAGTAAACAACCTCATCCTGTGACTGTGTGACACATAAAATACCCAGAACCATAGCTATACGGTCAATATCACGAATTGAAGTCAAAACTTGGACCAATAGGCATTGTCTGCGCTGTAACTTTCTTGCTGATAGAATGATTTTTAAATGAATTGGCACATGTTTTCAATGTGATGGAAAAAGGGTCGCATAGAATAAGCAGCTCTGTAACGACAAGGTCATGATTACACATTGAAGTCAAAGGTCAAAATTGGTGCCAAAAGACCTTCTACGGAATGTAACCTCCTTGCTGATAGAAGGTTTCTCGTTATGATCAGACGGAGTAAAATACAAAAGAACCACATCTAAAGTACAACGTTAAGATAACAAATTGAGGTAAATGATTAAAACTAGGAAAATGCCTTGTCTGCTCTTTAATTTTCTTGCTGATATAAGGATTTTCGGTGAGTCTATATGCTGCATACAAGAACCATGTACGTTACTTAAAGTTTAAGATAATCAAAATATAATGTCAAAAATAGGTTCGATTGTTGCCCTTATGTATCTAGTCGAATATAATGAATGAAATAAAGAGTGTCTAGTGGAGCTTTAAATCCATTGTTGCAGCTGACTACGATCTAAAGCTACATAATTTAATAGGTATTCAGAATCAATGATAATTTATTCTCCCTTGCTGAAATCAGTGAAGGTCGCCTCTAAATGCTTAATCGTAAATAAGAAGGTTGACCTGTCCTCTCGTCTATTGTCTAATATGTCACATCTGTCGAAATGTTAACCCTTCCAACGCTGGGTAATTAAAGGTTCCCCTGTATGAATTTTAATTACACGAATCATGTATTTTTTTGTATCCAAATCATACATATGATAGTTTCCCCACTATGAATTTTGATGTTGTTTTTTTGCATTAAAATCATACACCTTGTCTTGCTCGAAACAATAAAGGCTAGATGAATTATATATTAATATAGTGAAGATCCTGAGCGGCCCTATGATCTGGGTATTAGCTGCTGGCAAAAGACATCTAAACTTGCTTCCTCGCACTGAAATATATAATATATAATACACTCAACAACATTTCTTACTTCGTGACCAGGTTTTTTAAAAAAATATACCGACAAATGTCGAAGTTAGCCATGGAAATCGAAGTGTGAACATAGAAGTGTCATTAAGTGTATGTGTAATTCTTCTTGCAAATCAGCATTTCGTTTGGGTTTTTTTTTCAGGAAGAATTTAAGACCTACCGACTGCCCTTTGTGCTCCAAAAGCAAACTCCAGTTGTCCGAAGAATGTGACGTATCAGAGAATGTGTGTAAATGTCTATCTGCCGTGGACTGCCACGCCTGTAAAGCGGACACAGAGCAAGATATTACTGACGAGTTTGAAATAAACTACGAATGCAAATATCATGGGAAGGTAATTTATCCGAAATGTTTTGAGCAAGGCCGTCAGAAAAAAAGACTCAACTCTTTCAGTGCCATCATAGGAAGTGAATGTGTCTTTCACCAAAATAAGGCCACTATGACCTTGATCTTTTACCTGTATGTCCGGGCATATCTCCTAGACAAGAACAGCTTAATCTCCACAAATTGTTATGCGTATACATTTTGATAGGGCGGCGTGTTGCATACCAGTTTAAACTCAACATTGCCATGATATGGAATATATAAATAATATGTTGTGAACTATAACACTATTAACTTCAGAACTGTGTGATTTCATCTTTTTGATATGAGTACATCTTTGCGAAGCAGAATGACAGATGTCAGTTTGGACTTAAAACAACACCTTGCCCCGAGTCTATACACCTTTTAAATTATTTTTTAATATATAGAAATTGAATACGATGTAACTTTTGAGTGAGTGATGATCCTGATTTAAATTCAGCATACAGCGAGGCATCTGTCTACCATAGACACATACATTCTAGTTTAAATATACCTATAGTGGAAGACTTCTACGCTCCATTTGTACGTAACGTCCTAATGAAAAACGTTGAAAAGGACCGCACTTGCCTGTGTGTGGCCATAAGTTAATCATCAAAACCGCTGTCGATCAGGGTTTTTTTGTACAAGCAACATTTCCTGACGAATTCGTCGGGGAATGGATGCATGAGGGCTTTGGGTAAAGTGCACAGGCAGGAAATACCAATTTTTTCTTTTTTTTCTTCCACTAGATATTATTTAGCTTTTATTTTGATGTTCATCTTGTCAAGTTTAGCTTTTATTGTTCGCCATATATTTTCATAGTTTATGTTAGGATTCTGTGATGGTCAAGATATACGTCACAATCATGCAACAGTGTTTTTGTTTCCACTTTTTTTGTTTTATACACTGGGACATTGTCCTCTTGGAAGATATAGCCCCTTAAAGACAATTCTTCACAATAACTTGCCAAAGGTTTTTTGTCAAGAAATCTAACTTGAACGTTACTGTAACCACGCTGCCCATGACACTCTGGACGCCAAATTCATCTGACAATTTTTAAAACGCATACACATTGTTGGCTATTATTTCTACTGTGTTCCATCACTGATTATCACAGTTTTCCATTGACTGTTCAATGCCCAGTGTAATTTCTGTCAATACCAAGAAATGCGTTTTTCATGTTTATAAGCAACAATGTTCTTACTTTAATTCGATTCAACTGATGAAGCTTTTGCCTAAATTTCAAATAGATTGGAGCTGAATCCGATGTTTTTGTCATCACAGTCGTAAGTAACGCACTTATATAAAATCTTGAATTTGTTCTCTGTCCACAGTATCGCCGCTATGAACATCAACTTATCCGGTATAAAAGTTGGTGCATGGTTTGCATCTCAATCTGCATCATTCCGTTTGGCCTAATCATCACGGAGTCCGGTATGAATCTTAATTGGGCATTCATGGCGGCCCAGGTGTTCATCGCCCCGTTCCTTGTGCCGCTCTACATGACATTAGCCTGGGCTGGTGCAACTGCCGGTGGACTGGTTTTAGGTAAGTGAGTGAAATTGGTTTCACAGCACTGCGTCACTTAATTTTTCAATCAGCGCCGATTACTTTAGGTATAAAGACATCATTATTTGTATTTTTAAAAAGCTGTTACTATTGTTAGTTTGCAGGTTCTAAAATTGATTCATAATCAAATAAAGCTTGCATTGTCAATACAACAGCACGTGCTAAGCTGGAACTCTTTATTTCAGGTAGATAACAACCAAAAATCACGAATACCAATAATGCAATATCAACAATACTTTAATACTTACAATTTTTAATTCTCCACTTTCTCTCTCTCTCTCTCTCTCTCTCTCTCTCTCTCTCTCGAAGCATATAACTGCGCTCTATGTTTCCAGCATCTGGAGAAAATTCTTGCCTTTTGATTGGAGGAATTAACACTTGTTAGTGTCCAGTTTTATCATCATATCATAGGAAAAGCGGTATCCCTATTCACTGGTAACGCGACATCATTCGGCACCGGCACATTTACAGATGGAAGAAATACATATGTACTGTTTGGTTCACCACATGGCAAACCCACTGTTCTACGAGCGCACGGTTGAATTTGGTCTGTGTGACATCTCCATGTAACGCCAGGAATTATACACATACAATAAGCGACCGGGCCCGTTTTCTCGATAATAGAACCACTGATACATGTTTAGCCGTGAGATCGATAATCGCGCACTGAAACATTTTGACCTATCTCGAATTTCCTGTTGCGTGTTGATCACAATGTTTACTTGATTGTCTTCCACTGTTTTCGCTGAATTGGGATTAAGCTTGACCAATCGTGTCAACAGTGACCTTCCCAGGAACAGAACTAATAGGCACTCATTTGTTGTTGCATGGATAGTGTTTCTGTAATGCAGCAAGCACTACGACAATTTCGTCTGCACAGTTTCGCCGTCTTATTTTGATGCTTTCAGTGCTTGTTTCGATGTCTGCATAAAGCACTTTGCAAAGTTGTTTGGTTGCCTGTGGTACGGCGCAATGATGAAATGTTTCACTCTATTAAATCTCAAGAAATTCTTAAATACTTCCGATATGAATTGCGGATATATGGCACTCACTATGATGTATCAGATGCCATAAGCTGCAAAATCTGACTTTTACACTTCAATAGTATGAATCGCCGGTGTGCCGTTCATCAGTTTAACATCTGACCATGTTGAAAATTAGTCGACCATTACAAAAGAAATTCATCCTTGAAATGGCCACGCAAAGTCAATTTGAACCCTTCTCCACGGTTGTTTTGGGTATTCCCACCGATGTATTAGAGCTTTTGGTGGCATTGTTTTGATTATAGACAAGCAGCACAAAGTTTGGTCAATTCTTTGTAATATATGTCAAAATCTTGCCACCATACATAGCTGCGCGTAAATGACTTCATCTCCACTATTCCAAGATGAACTTCATGCAGTTCAGTCAAAACACATTTTTGTCAAGTTAACGACACAACTTCTATCTGGCCCCACATGAGACTTGGAATAACGCAAATTCATGTCTACGATTGAAATACGGATAAAATCTCTGGAGCACGATTCTGGTCAGCCTGTTATTCAAGCAGCCATACACACTTGAAAGTTCTTCGTCTGTCCTTATTGCTCGCGTAATCTCTACCTTTGAAATCGAAAGTTTTCTCGATCACTGCACTGTGACAGATGAAGGTGGAATTTATATTGATACTGTTTGACTCGTAAGTGTCCAGAGGAAAGCGCGATAACTTGAAACAATCTCCGTGCGACATTGTACTCTTATACTTGATGCTATATTGGTGTCCCGCCAAAATCAATGCGTATCGCTGCAGGACGGCTCCAGTTGCAATACAGACCCCTTTCCTTGGATTAAGTATGGACAGGTTATGGTCTGTCATCAAAGCAAAGTTTTTTGCAAACAGTAGGAGTTGAATATTTCGTAACAGCCCACAAAATACTCAAGGCTCCCTTGTCGATTTGGCTATAATACTTCTCCGCTGTGTTTAAGGACACAAAAGCTGTCGGTTTCTCTTCTCTATTCTGCACTAAATGACTCAAAACACAACCGAGCCAATAGGAACTTACATCACACACTAAAATGGTGGAATAGTCTTGGTTATAATGCACCAGAAACTTGTTTGATACAATTACGTTTTTGACCTTCTTTACAACTGCTTCACAATCCGTTATCAACGATTTATCAGCAACCAACGTACATTCTTCTTAAGCAGCGCATGACTAGGTTACAAACCGATGAAAGGTTTGGCAGAAATGTACTGTAGTACTGCACAAGTCCAAAGAAAGGATCGAACCTGTCGCACATTAGTTAATTCTGGGGCATTTACGATTGCCTCGATCTTCGAGTGTAGCACTTGCTCATCAAAACCCTGTTTACAAAAGAAATTTCTGTCTTGAAAAAAGCTACACTTGTCCACATTGACATGACCTCCATAATCTTGCAGTTTTTGTAACACACTTTCCAAATTTTGAATGGGTGTCTCTGTGTCTAGTCCCGTAATAATCATGTCATCCAAAATGATCCTTGAATTCTATTCACCATTTGTATAATTGCTCTTTGAAAAGCTGAGAGCAGACGCAACTCCAAATACGAGGTGATTACATTTGAATAATCCGTTATTTGTACTGATGGACAGATACGTTTTACTTTGATAGTCTACTTCAAGTTGTAGGTATGCGTCTTTCAGATCGATTTTCGAGTACTTCTGTACACCGAGGTTTGCGAAAAAAAACCTTTCTTCGGCAGCGTGTACTGATCTATATCCAAAACAGGGATTAAGTGTCACTGTCCATGCCACAACTAATGAGTGCCCATCAATTATATCAATGGCCAGGTCATTGTCGACAAGACTGTACAAGCTGAAACCTCATTAAGCGAAGACAGTGGAAGACTATCAAGCGAAAATGGTGTGATCTACCCGTGCCATGAATTTATTTACCTCGACAATCGGTTAACAAACAGCCGAGATGACGTTCAAACCTATTGCCAGACATACATTCGTATTTATCCTAGACGCCAATGATTGTTGACAGGCTTTTACAATTGATTCATAATCTGATAAGGCTGTGATTGCCAATAAAACAACAACTTTTCTTTTTCGATAGATGACAACTAGACCACGAAACCACATATATCAACATATCAACATCGTCTCAATACGATAATTACACGGATAATACAATTAAATCTGTATTCATTTCACATCCAAATAGTATATTTACTCCGTGATCTGCGAAATTGTGTGCATAAATTTGTTCCCATTGATCTTTGCTGTTATCATCCAATTTTCGTTTTATCCTGGTACATTTTAATGAATTAATAAAATAATTTAATTGTATCATTGTTAAGCCGTCCTCTTGATATTGTTTTATTCATTGTTTGATATTAATTTTACCTGTTTTAGAGTCCCAGACAAAGTTAAACATTAATTCTGATATTTTCACGCTACGTGGAAATAACACATTTGGAAGCGCGAACGTTTTTATAACGTTGATTTTGCCTAAAGTAATCAATTGTCTATGCTGCCAGCTTTTCAAAAATGACCTAAAATACTCTATTTTTGTTCACTTTTTCTTTTGAAAAGCGATGTTTTTCGTGTAAATAACAATACCTTAAGCTTAGAACAGAATTGTCGCGTTTTTTTAGGTCTCTAACACGATAAAAACTAAAATGGTCTAGAACATTATATCTTCGTCTGATTTTGGAATAAGTTTTATTAGATTTTGTGCTTGCAGTTCGGTTAAATTTTGTAATAAATAGACTTGATTAAACATTTTTTATATTTTGTAGAATTCCGTTTATATGCTATCTAAACTCGGAAGTTTGGAATTTTTTCTCAAGGCATTTCAACATACGTAATCAGTTAGCATGCCTTCACGTCGAGGTTTTATTTGTTTCTTTTATTTGGTTATCTATGATTTCATTTAAACGCTGTTTTCGTTTCGTTCAGGGAAAGTTTGTGTTATTCAATGTGTTCATTATATGTAGTGTTTGTAAGTGATCTATATCAGAAATAAGATGATTTTCTTTCAACTTTCATTTCTTGTTTTATTTGATGAGAATTTTATTGTTACATTTCAGACACTGCCTTTTATTTGTTCCCAGATAGTACTTCGGTTTTCATCTTTGTTTATATTTACCGTTTTGTTTTATGTACTATGTGTTTAATCTTGATATTCGGTTTCTGAAACAATACGATTGTTGAGTTAAAAAATCTGGTCCCTTATCTAATAAAAAAACTCAAACGCAACCTGTACTATATGGGTTATATGTATTCAAGTATGGTCGAATCGAAGATGAATACGTATTTTATTTGAGATGAGATAATAATCATATCTACTAAAACTTGCCAGATGGGAGTCCAAATGGGAACTGTTGTTTAGCATGATGGCGAGGTCTCAATATATAAACCAGATAATAAGTTTGCATGAGTGACATTTTTCACGTTGAAAATTTAGATGAGTATTTGTTATCCACTTTTTCCTATCAATACTTTCGTTTAAAGTAGTATTAGATTCTTCCCCTTTAACGAATTATTTTCTTTTTCAAATTGCTGTTTTACACTCATTTAATTATAAAAAAAGGTTACATTGTCATTGTTTTGTCCTTATGTATTCATTGTTGTTATGATTTTATCGTTTATTTCTAATGCCTGAAGACTTTTAAAATATCTGTATACTGAATTACTGTATTTTTGCATTGAGATCATAACTTAACAAAATGTCTATACCTTTTTCTATTTGAATTTTTTCCACTAAAGCACGAGTTATTTCACCCTTTCATTATCCTTAGATATGCTTGATTCTGATGAGATGCGAGATTCCTGATTTTATATAATTGAGGAGAATTTTTCTTTTAACCAGCAGAATGTTTGTCTTCTTTAGATTTGTTCGCCAATCCGCAAACATCTAAGGAATCGATAGTAACATTCATATCAACAATTTCGTAGCCGGTTTACACCATTTGAATAAGTATTTAAACAACAATTGCTGCTAAGTGTATATGAACTGTAAGAATAAAAGACATTTCTTTACAAAGAAAGAGTAAATGCAAAAGTTGATAACATATTTAACATAATGTGACAGGTGCGGCTCATGCCTTCATATTTGTAGATGCGAACCATTTTTATAAGTTCACCATACCCAAAGTTCTAAATTGCTTCAAACTGCGAGAAATTCGAAATTAATAAAATAATCCAACCAACTTCAACAAAACGAGTTTCGACTGTATAGTTCATACTTTTCACCAGGTGGTATCGTAGGACTGGTGGCAGCTGTGGCTGGAATGTGTGCGTTTGCCACGCGGTATGAGGGAGGTTTGTCCGACTTTTACACGAACACCGCCCAGGACTGGAGTATATTGACGGGCCTCCTGGCCGGAACCATCACAAGTACAGTAGTCGCTATCGCCGTGTCCTTATGCACTCGTCAGTGCCACGGCGACACAAAACGAAAGCCAGTGAGAACGAATTGTTACAGCATACAAATGGCTGAGAATAATGCAGATCAAATTTACGCTGACGCTCAAAATGGGGATAAGCCTACAACTGCATCCAAAAATCATTCTTGTCTAGAAGAGAATGACAGCATAGAATGGATGAAAACAATGTGCATAGACAACCCGCTTAATCCATACCGGTCTTTGTACAAGGAAGAATTAGATGGTATAAACGCCGGAAGCGTTCTGACCTCAAAACACATGGAAAAGATATTCAGAAAAATCAGACTGGTTTCCTACACGGCAACTGCTGTAAGCTTCCTTGTATTCCTTGTAGTCATACCAGTGGCAGCATTGAGTATGGATGTCCTGACAGAAAGTCAGCTGGCCACGTGGATCTCCGTCTGTCAGCACTGGTGTCTGGTTGCCACGGTGTTCGTGGTGCTTGTGCCACCCATACAAGAAGGTATACAGATTGCACGGCAATACAACAAAAACAAAAGGGAACACAACTGATGTTTTGGTTGAACTAACGGGTGTAGTTACACTATTCTTTAACAATTAAGGCATACGACACTGAGCACTGATAACCTATTCAAACAGTTCGGAGCCAGATCAGCCGTCGAGAAAATCAGAGTTTTATCCGGCTCCAATTCGTTTGACACTTATAGCGTTGAAATTTCCAAACAAAAAAAAACGACCAGGTGATTCTTCCCCATGTTCTTTGCATTTCATTTAAACTCTTTACTTAATGTTTGAAATGGAACACAGAAGCATTGCTCATGCACTTGGTTGTTTTTTTAACGTGTGACTTTGTTTAAGGTGATTAGCAATTTCATTAAGTAATCTCAAGTGGCTAGTGTTTTGTCGGATGAATCGAAAGGGAAACACATATCACAATCTGTACATTTTTGAACTTGTTCAAAATACGGTTGTTTATACAAAAAGAAATATATAGAAAATACTTTCTGAACTTTATCTATTCTGCAACCAGGGTTTTTAACAGTCGATGGCTATTAATCTACTTAATCCTTGAATTAGTGTGGTAATATTTACTTCATGCCTATTTATGTTATTGTTTGGCTAGTTTGGTAGATACCCATTGTATATTAACACATGCAAAATATGTACTAATTTTTGTTTTGGCTGAGAAACTTAAAACTCTCGCAAACTAGGTTGGTACAGTTTTGTTATGATACGCTTTACATTTTTAATCTATAAGGCACGCAAATCGGGTGACTTACGTAAGAATTAACCTTTACAGTAATGGATGTAGCTATATATGGTTTATATGTGGTTTAGGGGTAGAAAATGAAAAACTGTTTATGTAAGAAAAATAATAAATTTATATACTACACTCTTTATAAAAATACATACACCATAGAAAAATGTATAAGTACAATAGATGTAACTAAATATAGGACAGCTCTAGCTACTTTTCGAAGCTCCCCACTTTCCATGTTAATTGTGCGAGGACGGCATTATGATATAACATAGGTATTGTGTTAATTGTGATACATACATTGAAGATGAGGTACATGTTGTTATGTATTGCCCTTTGTATGGCAATTGGCGTCAAATGTACATCGGCAGAGGATTTGTGTCATCTTCCTCAGTTGACAAATTCATACGACTGATGTCTTCTCTGAATAAGCAGGTTATCGAAAATCTCGCTACGTTTATATGTTATGCAGTTAAAAAGAGACAGGAAATCCTGGAAGGATCAGGTCTATGATATAATGTAGATCTGATATCAAGGCATATTTTTGCGATCTACAATTGACGCCATGAAGAATTAGATAATTATGGTTATATTTATAGAACTATCTGTATTTGTGTGCATTAAAACCTTGACAAAGTTTAATTTACTGTACTGAAAAAGTATTCATATAATTATGTTATTATGTAATACTGCTACAAGGGAAGCTGTTGAAGACAGTTGGGCAATCAGCGTGAACTCTGAACATATGTCTCTATAAGAGCCCTTAACGGCGGCTGATCGCTGTTTGTAATTCCATAATTGTAAAAAAATGCAAATTGCTATATCTTTAAAAGTCATGCATACCGGTACTGAAGAAGAACTCACACAATTATGTATTTGTATATGTATGATATGCAGGATACTGAAACAGTGTGAACTCTGAGCACAGGGCTCTTAAACGAGCCCTTATCTCCGAGTCCGGACTGTTTACTAAATATATAAAAGTATAATCACAAATTGCTATGCTCTTGATAAGTTAATCCACACACCTTATACTGATATTGTTCTTGCTATTGCGAACTACATAAACTGTTTTATTGATGCATATTACCACATGTGTGTATGGGCCGGTGGCCTTATAACAATAAACTATTGAATTGAATGTTACGGCTCTTGACATTCTAATCATACACATGTTTTTTTTATTATAACTTTGACTTCATGAATATTTGTGTCACCAGACATTTAAATGATACATTTGTATTTTATTTTGTCGCATGACGTTGCATCCGAGTTAAAATAACCTTCACGTATTTTACTATACCACTCATATAGGCTAACTGAATCACCAGTCTTATGTAATTTTTTTCATGTTTATTTATATAGAGATAGTCAAAAGTCAAAAGATTACCGGGGCCTTCCTCGGCCGAACTCCCAGGGGTTAAAGTGTCCGTTTTGCTATCCCTTGGTCCTTCATCACTGTGTATACGATCCTCGCCAGTGGTGACATTTTTTTGTGTGAGAAAACCTTCCGGCTGGCTTGCAGTAGGTCAGTGGTTCTACCCAGTTGTCCGTCTGAGCAACTCAGACGGGATTCTGGGGTCTTTCTCTACTTGTAATTAGCCAGGCATCGAAAAATGACTGAAAAACTACTGTCGAAGCGACGTGAACCCGTAAAAAGACAAACAAAAAACATAAAACAAAAGATTACTTCCCACTCACTCATTGACACTCGGATGTCAAACAAACAGTAACAGCTAGCAATTCCTTATTCAGAAAAAGTTTTAAATGTATTGCGCACCATTGTCGGCGACCAAATGTCTTCTGAAATGTTCAAATAATTTTGATCCAGATCTGTCATCGAGTGACACGAAGACTGATTAGAAATATATGAAAGTCCGGAAATTGTACCTTGTCGATGAATCCGTTTTTAAAATAAGTAGAAAAAAGATCATGCAAGCTATGTCAAACTCCTTTTTGAAATCCATGAGTCGGTGCTCTGACACTTATATTTCAATTTGGATTTTAGGCAGCAGGTTCGGGGACTGTTCACTGGCAGTTTATTTGTAGGAAAATCAACATTTAGTTTCCAACCGGAATAATTAACTTCAAGAAGCGTCGACTTCCAATTCAATTCATTTTAGATTTCTATCAGCAGGTTCAGAGACTTGTCACTGGCAGTGTATCTGTTGGAAAATCAGCATTTCGTTTCCAACCGGGAAACTGATCTTCACGTAGCGTCGACTGAAATTCAAATGTTGCCATGTAACGATAGATAACGCTTTTGAACACAATCATATAAGCCTACCTGAATTGGAAGGTCACTTAAAGTATGGTTATTATAACAATGTTCACGTCAAAGTGTGACGTGATATGTTGTGACGTCAGATACATTTTTCAATAGGACTGTTCTAATTCTTATTCTTTAACAGACTCAAATTACTAAAACTGGTATGAAGGTCTTTTTTGTCAATTTTAAGCGATAGAATCTTTCAACACGGGTGTAATCCGAACTACTTGTTCATTTCAAATGATCTTTTACAAACTGTGTGTCATTTGGTCAGCAATCAGCTGTTCCTCTATATATTAACAATGTAGATTAGGCATATGTTTTGCATGATAGACAGGTAAAAATAATAGAAAGTAAGGTCTTGCAGAACACACCATATACAAAACAAACAGCCCACCCAAATAGCAAATAGTTCTTCGTCCACATACGTACGTGAGAGCGCTTACACACACACAAAAATACACACACACACACACAGTCCTACAGGACGTTGTTCCGAGGTATTTGTTCTTTGTTCAACTGACTTTCAACTCTAAAACTAACCCTAACCCAATACCCTTACCCCCTTAACGGCCAGGTTAAGGTCCCATAAAGTGGTCCGGTT